>SNQJ01S0035650.1:52138-70218 GCA_010110895.2 Picea sitchensis | reverse complement strand
AATTTTTATTTTTTACAAATGATAGATAATTCTTTTATTATTATTATTTTGAAATGAGATGCAAAATGAAAAAAAGAATTTAATTAATTAATATCACCAAATTATTTTATGAAAATGAGAAACCAACCAAGATATTATTTGATGAAGTATTGAACACATTATTCAAAATAATCAAACTTGCTAATGAGAAAAATAATGAACACATAATCATAATTTAAACGAAAGTAAACATTTGATAAAAATTAACGTTTTTGTTTAAATTGAGGTTTTTATGCTCGTTTCTAACTTTTGACATATACTCTTGTAATGAATGTATCATACTATAGTGAATGTATTAAGTTTGTCTCAAAGAAAGCCAAGGTATGGAACTATTTGAAAAGGTTGATTCTATAGATCATTATAATTATCAAGATTCTAATGGGGGCCCTTTAAATTTTGTAAAACTTTAGGGGGAGTTGTTGGGGCCCAACAAAAGGTATCATCGAGGAGATTCATTTTGGGGGATCAATCATGCCTTTGGATATCATCGATAACCTCAATTTTGAAAAACCTTCATTTGGGCCCTCAAAATGGCCCCGGAAGTTAACAACCTCTAAAAATAGTAAATTGCAAATTTGTCTAAAAACCTTTTTGAACCATTTGGAAAAGGTGGGTGGCCACCGATATCCACTTGGATCATTGGTTCATGTTTTATGGTACAATTTTATTACAATTTGTTTATGGTACATGTTGATTACATATTTTTCAGTGTAGGTTGAATGGTATAGGTTTACAACAATATATCTCATAGTGATAGTGTGATAGTGTTTCCATCATTCTACTTCTACGCTAGGGCAGTTGGAAGGGGAAAGGACAATTGGTTGTAGCCACCTTCTGGTTGCAGTCTGGGAACATAGGGGGTTGTAGCCTCTTTCTAGTTGTAGCCAGAGAATTGGGGAGTTGGAGCTTCCCTCATGATGTATCCTGAGAAAATAGGGGTTTGGGGACTCCTTCCACTTGCACTTGGAAAAAAAAGGAAGTTGGTGCTTCCAATGAATGTAATTCTTAAAGACGTATAAGAAAAAGCAGTCCATGTTTTTCTCCCACTTTCGTTTTCCACATAAAAACATTGGTGTACTATGTATGTGTATGATTTCTCATTTGTTAATTGTTTATTTACTTTGAAACTATTGGATGATAATGCTACATTGATATAACACTTGCATTTTATGATTAAAAAAGATTAAATTGCTCTATTACTAATTCACCCCCCCTCTCAGTAATCCAACAATTATTGCTTTTCATCCTTCATATATTATTACAACAAAAGGATTTGGGTGTACATTCTTGCAAATAAATCTAAAACTTTTGACAAGTTCAAACAATTCAAAGCATTTGTGGAGAAGCAAAGTGGCCATCAAATTAAAGTGCTAAAATAAGACACGAGAGGTGAATATGATTCAAATGAATTTCCTGTTTTCTACAAGCAACATGGAATCAATTGATAGTTTACAATGTAATGTACCGGCCAAAACTTTTCTTGAAATTTTCCTTTATTTATTGTTTAGACAAGTTTTTCAAACTATTGGTATACAAGGTATCCTACAACAACTTCTGAATAAATACAGATCTGCTAATAATCCTAGTGAAAATACTAATACATAACTCAAATATTTGTTGCATTTAAAATTTAGTAGATAATGAAATACATTGGGAAGTTCCTAGCAATAATACCCACAAAGAAGATCCTGATATTTATTAGTTCTTTAGGATTCCTTTGTAATGTTCTGAGATGAACATGCCTAGAAATGTTAGGCTGACTGTAGAAATATTCAGATACCAAAAAAAGGTTTTTGTATGCATAGATAAACTCAAAACCTAACCGTATTATAGTCCAAAATGTTGCATATTCCTGTAGATGACTATAATCCCTGGCGCCTTCTCAGAAAAAAATGAATCTTGCCCTCAAACAACAACAAAATACCCAACAATGCAGTGATTTATTCACTAAAAACTTAGCTTAGGAATGATCTCGTCCCACTGTAGAGAGATGAAATGAAAATCATCCCTATACAACAAATATCAAGCAATGAAATAAACAAACAGGAAGAGAGTCGACCTCATAAACAAAACATCGACGTTTCTCCAATAAAACGACCCCCGACAATAGATATAACTTCATCGAAGATGAAAGTGGGCCTCAAGTGAAAGGATACGACCCTAAATTTGAATTTCACCCTTTTTTCCAGTAGAACTCGACTTCACTATGCCCAAATCGGCCTCCTCTAGTTTGATTAGACCCTTCCAATAAAATATCTCCCTCCCCACTCTAGTGACTTGCCCCCAAAGAAAAAAATCTAGTTTCCATTGAAGAACTTAGTCCATAAGAAAATAACTTAGCTACTGAAGAAATATATTAGCTACAAGAAGATAAACTCAGTAATAATGAATCACAGTAATAATATATGAATTATCTCCTCCCAATGACCAGCTATGGTGGATAGTCTCACCATTGAAATTAATCTCAAAAAATCTCTTGGGATTTTCGTCACAAGAGACAAAGCCACAAGAGATTTCTCAATTTGATTTTAGAAAATTACTATTGAATAATGAGAGAGGGTTCCCCTTATTTCCCTCTTATCTCTTCATTGACACTTTTTCGACCCTTTTACCCTTTTAATAAGTTAAAGTTACTTTTCATTAGATCAATAGTCACTTAGGTGCCTTTTTATCAATTACTCAATGCCATTTTTTAAAATGTTACTTTTCCACCTTGTGACATTAAATAATTAATTAATTCACTTTTTTCCACTGACTATATCCTATGGGAATCACTTAGGTTACTTTGTCAATCTCCTAGAGAGATCATTTGGAAATGGAAATTACATTCCTCCCTTCCTGATATTTCTTGTCCTCAAGAAACTGCAAGTCCAGATGCTGTAATATCCGATCACTCTCGCATGTGGCATCCTATGATGGAAAATATTTCCACCTGATGAGGTACTCTCGGATAACCTTGTTTCAAACTTTATTCTCCTAGACCTCTAGTATCTCCTTGGTAATCAACACCAACTACCCCTCCTCATCCAATGGAGGTAACTCTACTGAAGTAGTGACCTGTTGTCCCAATTCCTTCTTGAGGCATGAAACATGAAACACATTGTGGATTTTACTCCCCTTTGGAAACTCCAACTCATAAGCTACCTCACCAATCCTCCTAACCACTCTATAGGAGAAATAAAAGTGGGGCTTAATATTTTTAGGACCACTTTTTCTCAATGAAGACTATCTATCTGGATGTAATCTCAAAAACACCAAGTCCCCCACCTCAATGGTCCTCTCAACTATGTGCCTATGTGCATAAGTCTTATGTTGATTTTGTGCCACCTGTAGATTATCCTTAAGATCCTTAATAATGTCCTATCTCTCCTTAATCCAATCCTTGGGTTCAAGAGCTCTCTTATCCCCAAATTCCAAATCAAGAAATGAATGAGCACCATAGCCATATAATTCATGGAATGGTGTCATATCGATGGACATATGATAAGTGGTGTTATAGCTATGTTCCCCCAAATTCAACCACTTAATACATGCCTTTTGGTGCTCACACATGCATTTATGTAGATACCCCTCAATTCATTGGTTCACAATCTTTATCTGGTGATCTATAGGAGGGTGGTAACTATTGTTGGGAGTCAACTATGTGCCAACCAACCTAAACAACTCCTTCCAAAATGCATGAAGTAACTTGCTCTCCCTATCACTGAAAATATACTCTGACAACCCTTGGAGTATGAATATCTCCTAGAAGAACAACTCTACTACCTTTGTTGCCTTATATTTTGAATATATGGAAAATAAATGTGCAAATTTGGTCAATCAATTGCCCACTACATATATACAATATTCGCCTTGTACTTTAGGAAACCCTCTGATGAAATCCATGGATATACTTTCCCACTTCTGCTTTAGAATTAGAAATGATTGTAGTAATACTATAGGATCGGTCAACTTTGAATTGTTCTGATGACATGTCACACACTTCCTCACATGCCTCATTACATCATCCTTTAGGCTCTTCCAAGTGAATCTCTATCTAATATTCCTGTAAGTTTTGAATTACCCATGGTGCTTTCCCAAAGGTGTATCATGCATAGCTCTCGTTATTTGTTCCTTCATTGTAGATTCTGGGACTAAGTATATGTAGTCTTTGTAGTATATTATGTAATCCACCAGCTTGTATCTATCATCTTGTATACTATGATCAATCAACTCACAAGCAAATTTGTTCCTCAAATACTCCACCAAGAGATGAGATTTCCAATCAAATGAAATATTTGCAAGTGGACATATCTCTAGTTTCCTAGAGAGAGCATCAACAACTCAATGTCAAATTCATATGCCTACAAATTTCTAACCCACATATGTTTCATTTCATTCAATTATTCTTTGCCTTATAAGTGTCTCAAGTTGTTGTAGTCGGTCTTAAGAAAAAAAATTCCACCTACCAAGTATTGTCTAAAATTTACAAAGGAATGCATGATGGGGAGAATTTCCTTGTCATGGATGGAGTAGAGTCTCTCTAAATATATTGGCTTCATTCTCTCATATGCTATTGGATTCCTATGTTGCATGAAAACTACTCCTATCCCCTCAACCAATGCATCACACTCAAGCACAAAGGGTCGAGTAAAATTAGGAAGTGATAGAACCAGGAAAGTGATCATCACTTCCTTCATCCCATCGAATGTCCTCTAAGACTCTTTTGTACACCTAAATTACCCTTTCTTCATGTTATATGTGAGTAGTACAACCAACTGTGAAAACCCCTTCAAAAACCACCTGTAGTAGCTACAAATCCTAGAGAAGCAACACAAATGCGAAATATTTTTGGGAGGTTTCCAATCCAGTATAGACTGTATTTTCTCCCTATGTACCTATACTTCATGAGAACTGACAACATGACCCAAGTATAATATATTTTTCATGCCAAACTCACACTTTGACTCATTGGCATACAATGACTATTCCTCCATGATGCTCAATATCTTATCTAGATGCTCCAAGTGTTCTCTGTATGTCTTGCTATATATCAGAAGGTCATCAAAGAAGACCAAAAAAAAACTTCCTAAATTGCTTCTTGAATATGTTATTAATGCAAGACTGAAAGGTGGTTGGTGTGTTATTCAACCCAAATGACATGACCAAAAACTTATAACTCCCATAATGGCATCTAAAAGTAGTTTTGGGAATATCTTGATCTATGATTATGATCTTGAGCTATCTTGATCAAATATCAATATTCGAAAAATATACTTCCCTGTGCAACTCATCCAAAAGATCGTTGATCCTGGGTGTAGGGTACATGTTCTTGATCACCTTATTATTCAACACCCTATAGTCAATGCACATCCACATTGTTCCATCCTTCTTCTTCCCCAACACTACAAAAAAAGTGAATGGACTAGAACCTAACATAATATGTCCCATCTCCTGCATCTCCTTAATGTCCTTCTCAATATCATCCTTGAATTTATTTGGATGCTTGTAAGGGGTGGTGATCATGGGATTTTCTCCTTCTTATAATTCAATCATTTATTCAAATCCTCTGTTGGGCGGTCTCCCTAGAGGTATCTATCCAAAAACCCGGTCAAGTTTGATCAACCATGTCTAGATGTCTATATGATACCGATGGATATTATTAGAAGGTTTCTCATGCGTGTCTAGATGTCTATATGATACCGATGGATATTATTAGAAGGTTTCTTAGTAGTGATCAAACACTCCACTACATAAGTGACATCCCCATGTCCAAAAATTCCCTCCATCTGTTTAGCTGAGACGATCCTGGGAGAATCATTTGACATGCCCCTCAAAAACACCTTCCTACCATCTTCTACTTTGAACTCTAGCTTCTAAGAAAACAAGAAATTGGACCCCCAATATGATATTGGTGTCTTGTAGCTCAACTACATATAAATTATCGATCATTGTGTAGTTTCCCAATGCTACACATAACTGTGGGATCTTCTGTGTGAAATCCATAATGTGCCCACCATCTATTGCTACATCAAACCCCTCAAATTACACCATAGGAATGCCTCTTTTAGCCATTACACGACAGAGCTCTCTATGAAATTGTGGTGGCCCCACCATCAACCAAAGGACCCATTGAACCTAAACCACCACACATAGTCTTTAGTGTTGGTGTGAAATATAGGGACACTCGATAGAGTGGTTATAGCTCCACTCTTGACCTCCTCATGTGACTGCTCATCAGTTGATTTATCAAGCTTGTTTTCCTATTCCTGCTTTGTTTCTTCCTCTTCCTCACTATTTGAGAGTACCTCTATATAATGCACCTTACCCTTTCCCATACACATGTGTCTAGGTTCCCAAGGGTCCCTATAGGTTAAGAAAATCTTATTTCTCCTCAAATCATTACAAATTATCTCGTCTATCTTGTCCTTACGAGTTCCTTATTTAAGAAATGGTTTCTTATCCTTTCCTTTATGTGGAAGGAAAGGTTTGGAGAAATTTGTTGTCTTTAGGAATGCATCCTTCATGTTTTGTGTCTTGATAATGGAATCCTGTAGAGTCTTCGAATTGAATTCTTTCACCCAAACACACAATGGATCAGATAAACCTTCCATGAACAACATCACCAATATCTTCTAAGATTTATGTATCATTGTGACTGCAAGTCTCTGAAACTAAGTGACGTAGGAATCCAGTGTCCCAACCCATTTGAGTTGTTCCAACACTCTAAAATGTATCTTCATATCCATTATTTCAAACCTCTTCATCAACTTCTATGTTAATTCGAGGTAACAAGTGATGTTGACATGTCCTAGAGTGACCAATAAATGATACCACCACTCAAGGGCCTCCCCATCTCAGTGAAAAGTAGTGAATTTAATTTCTTCTACTTCCAACACGGTGTTAAGCTATAAGTATGTGTCCAATTTATGAACCCATGCTCTAGCTATGCATTTCTTTGATCCATCAAAGAGGGGATGGTGAGCTTCCAAAAATTACTCATGAGATCAACATTGTGTTGACCCCTGTTGACCTCCCCAGGTATGTTCCTATACTTGATATTGCAATATTCATGTAGTGACATTGCTGCCTGAAAATCCTTACCAAGGGCCTGGTACTCCCTCCAATAATCATCAAAGGTCTCACCTTTTCCTTGCTTCCTTTAATTCCCTGTTTGTTGGTTCCCCAAGAACTAAGGCATAAGAGGCCTGGGAATTATTCTACTTGTGGTTATAGTGCCAACGTGTGCGAGAATATGATTGTACATGTACTCTTCATGGTTTCCATTGTTACCATTGAACCTCCAACACCATCTTTTCCCCTATTGAGTGCATTAGTGCTTCCATTACCATTGTTACCCGCATGGTTTTGGTTGGCCTCATTGCTAGAAATCAATTGTGTCAAGGGATATGATAATTGTTTCTACCCGTTGCCACCAATATTTGGAAATCCCCATCCCGACATTATTATCCCCCATGACTTCTTCTTGTTCCACCTCTGGTTGGTTTTCTTATACCTCTTCTTCTTGGTTAAATATATCATCTTCCCCTTGTTGTCTCCTACTTTTGTAGGTCACGTATCCTTCATATCCTTGCCTCTTGAATTAAACAAAACCCTTAGAATGTAAGGTTGAGGCTTTGATACCACTGTAATGTTCTGTCCAAAAATTTTCTTGAATTTTTCCTTGGTTAATGGTTTAGAATTTTTTTAAAAATAGTTGGTATACCTAGTATTCTACAACAAGTTCTGAATAAATATAGATCTACTAATAGTCGTAGTGAAAATACTAATACATAACTTAAATATTTGTTGCATTTAAAATTTAGTAGATAGTGAAATACATTGGGAAGTTCCTAGAAACAATACCCACAAATAAGAATATATTTATTATTTATTTAGGTTTCCTTTGTAAATTTTTGAGATGAACAAGCCTAGAAAAGGTAGAATGATTGTAGCAATCTTCATATATCAACAATAGGTTTGTGGATGCATCGATCAACTCAGCCACTAAATATATAATAGTCCAAAATGTAGGGTAGTCCTATATATGACTATAATGTCTAGTGTCTTCTTAGAAAGAAATAAATGATTCCCTTAAAAAATAGAAAAATACCCGACAGTGTAGTGATTTATTCACTAGAAACTCAACTCAGGAATGAGCTCATCCCACTGTAGAGTGAGGCAATGAAAATATGTCCTATACAACAGATATCGACCAATAAAAGCAACCAACTAGAACAGATTTGACCTGAGCAACAAAAAATCACTCTTTCTCCAGCAAAACAACCCCACACAATAGAGATAACTTCACCCAAGATGAAACTCGGCCTCAAGTGAAAGGATACAACCCCCATTTGTATTTTCGCCCTTTCTTCCAATAGAAATCAACTTTACTATGCCCAAGTCAACCTCCTAGTATCAAAGAAAAATAACTCAACCACTAAAGAAATATATCAACTACAAGAAGATGAAC
Organism: Picea sitchensis; assembly: GCA_010110895.2. NCBI lineage: Eukaryota > Viridiplantae > Streptophyta > Pinopsida > Pinales > Pinaceae > Picea > Picea sitchensis. The sequence continues at coordinate 61,727 of SNQJ01S0035650.1, read as the reverse complement.
TCATTCACAATGAATCAAAGTAGGAATATATGAATGAACTAGGGTGGATAGTATTACCAGCAAAACCAATCTCAAAACCTCTCTAGGGTGTTTATTCCCATGAGCCAAATCCACAAGAACTCTCCCAATTCAATTTTAGAAAATAACAACTGAATAATGAGACAAGGCACCCCTTATTTCCCCTATGTCTCTCCGTTGACACTTTTTTGACCCGTTTACCCCTTTAATATATTAAAGTGACTTTTCATTAACTCAATAGTCACTTAGGTGCCTTTTAATTGATTACTCAATGCCACTTTTTAAAAGGTTACTTTTCCACCTTGTGACATTAAATAAATAATTAATTCTCTTTTTCCCACTGACTATAGCCTATAGGAATCACTTAGGCTACTCTATCATTCTCCTGGACAAATATAGTCCTCCCCAAGTACGAATGTTGTAAGATCTAGTCACTATCCCATGTGGCATCCTTTGCAAGAAAATCTTTCCACCTAATGAAGTATTCTCGGATCACCACTGTAATGTCATAGGAACTGTTGTTACATTTTTTTTATTAAGTGTTTCAGAGTGTTGAGTTTTGTCAAACACTTATGTTGTAGGTGTCTTCTCACTGTTAAAACTCCCAATATATTGTTGTGTATTTTAAAATGGTTTTCCGAAGTGTTATGTGTGGGTTACATATTATTTGATTGTGCCAAAATTTCCTTTTAATACAAAAAATATACATAATAGAAAGCATAGAAAATACCCAGAACTCATAGGTGGTATAATTAAGAAATCATATGAGAAAATAACTTATTCATTATCACTTCCAACTAAGCAATGATACTACAACAACTCACAAGTGTGTTACTCACAATTCTCTTTAGAAATTTTTTGTTCTAGATGGAATAATTCATCTAATTTTGGTGAGGAATAATAGAAAAGAATAGTTTATATATGGTACTTCTATCTCAACAAATCTCTCTAAAAAGCAGTCACAATCCCAGCCAACAAAATCATTGTCCCACTCAGTAAAATATTCCCTTCCTTGACCAGAACTTGGCCCCTTTGGAAATGGCTCCTCCACACATAAGGGAAATGAGCCAACAAAGATTTTAACTCAGTCTTGGCAAAAAGATACGACCTAGCCACAATATTCTCTTCAATAAATGGACCCAACCTCAAGAATAATGCATTGATCCAAGGTTATTTGGTCTCCAAACAAGAAACTTGACCCCCTCATCTCAAGAAATACAACCCACAGACTTATCTCAACTTTTCTCAATAAAAATCGTCCTCCTGAAAATAGATTCAAACCACACACAAAAAAATATCCACCGCCAAACAAGAAACTCAAATGCAAGTAAAAGAACTCAACCACTTCCAAGAGATCACACCTACAAGAAGATGAACTCCACTACAATCGAAACATAATAACAAGATCCATATGATCTCCTCTCAATTAACAACTAGGGTGGATAGATTCAGCATTGAAACCAATCTCTAAACTCTGTATGGTTTTTCTTCCCAAGAACCAAATCCAAAAGATCTCTCTCAATTTCATTTTTGAAAAATAACAAATGTATAATGAGAGAGGGAGCCCCTCATTTTCCTTTTATCTTTTTATTGACCCATTTTTACCCTTTTACCCTTTTAATAAGTTAAAGTGACTTTTCATTAACTCAATAGTCAATTAGGTGCCTTTTTATTAATTACTTAATGCCACTTTTTAAAATGTTATTTTTCGTCCTTGTGAGATTAAATAATTAATCAATTCCTTTTTTTCCACTCACTATAGCCTATGGTAATCACTTAGGATACTCTTTCAATCTCATGGAGAGATCATTTGGAAAGAGACATTACATAGAACAATGAATACACCTCAACAAAATGGTGTAGCATAAATGAAAAACATAACCATTACGAATATGGATAGAAGCATGCAAAAATCAAAACATTTATCAAATGAGTTTTGAGGAGATGTAGTAACTTGCTATGTTAATATTTTGAATAAATCTCCCACTAAAAATGTAAAGAACAAATTCCCACAAGAATCATGGATAGGTATGAGATGTGTTACACACTTTAGAGTATTTGATTGTGTGGCATCTACTCATGTGCCTAGAGAGAAGGAGAAAGTTAGATGAGAAGTGAAAAGTGCATCTTTCTTAGGTACAATGATCAGTCTAATGCATATAAATTGGATAATACAGTTACAAAGAAGGTGATAATCAATAGGAATGCTAAATTAAAAAAATATGAAGCATGGGATGGAAGCATAGAAACTACTATATATGTTGGAGTACAAATATCACAAGCAGACGATGAAGCAAAGGTGCATATTGCATAAGGAGGATAAAAGGCTTGCAAACCCAATCATCAACCATAAACAATCCAACAAAGAATCCAAGAAATTATGTTCCGAGTGATTCTTTTATCCCAACATGGTAGTCTGTTCCTACCTATTAATCAAGTAGTGAATCTGACCCTACAATTGCTTCCCTAAGGTCAAGAAAGACTAGAAGTTTGTGAGAAACCTATGAATATATAGATGTGCATTCAAATTTTGCATTGTTTACTTGTCAACCTACATATTTCGAAGAAGCAATTAAAGAAGAAAATTGATTCAAAGAAATGGATGAAAAAATATATTCCATATAGAAGAATGATACATGGTCTCTACTAGAATTATCAAAAAGTAAAGATTGCATTGGTGTATAAAATGTTTACAAAACCAAATTTCATGAGAAATGAGAGGTTCAAAAGTACAAGTCTAGATTGATAGAAACACGTCTAGCACAACAACCTAGAGACGATTGTGGTGAGACTTTTGCACCAATTGCAAGGGTAGATATAGTTAGAGTTGTACTAGTTATAACAATGTGAAACATGTGGAAAGTTTATCAAATGGATGTAAAGTTAACAATCTTAAATTGTATTTTAGAGGAAGAAGTATATGTGGAGAAACCATTGGGATATGTGATAAAATGACATGAATATAAAGTGTTCGGATTGAAGAAATATCTTTATGGAGCTAAGCAAACTCCCATAACTTGGTATAGCATGATTGATTAATATATGATCAATAATGGGTTTAGCATAAGAAACAACGACCTCATGTTTTATACAAAGGTAAATAGGCAAGGTAAAATCTTGATTTTTTGCTTATATGTTGATGATATTATCTTCAGAGGAAATCTGTTTGCAGAAAAGTTTAAACCATCCATGAATCAAGTATTTGAAATGACTTATTTGCGGTTAATGAGATATTTTCTTGGTATTGAAGTCATCCAATATCATTTAGGAATTTTCGTGTGTCAAACAAAGTATGTCAGGGATGTGATAAAAAGGTTCGTGATGATGAGTTGTAAACCAACACTAAATCCATCCGTAATAGGAAGAAATCTTAGCAAAGACAATAAGGGATCCAATGTAGATCCAACTATGTTCAAGAGATTGGTTGGAATCCTCATGTATCTCACTGCAAGGATAGGCATTGCCTATGTTGTCAGTTTGATTTGTAGGTTCACGGAGTCTCCAAAATATTGATCATGTTGACAACTCAAGAAAAAAATTATGATATATATTGTTGGAACAAAATGATATGACCTATTATATTTTAACACTAGTAAAGATTATTTGGTTGGATATAATGACATTAATTTTACATGTATCATGGATGAGATAAGGAGTACTTCAGGATATGTCTTCCATCTTGGTTCATGTGTGATTTCATGGGCATCCAAGAAGCAACCCATTGTGACATTCTCATTAGCAGAAGCTCAATATGTAGCAACAACAACAACAATTTGTCAAACAATTTGGTTGCGTAGATTATTGAGTGATATTCAACAAGGACAAGAAGCTCCAACTCCAATATATTGTGACAACAACTCAACATTATCTCTATCAAAAGAATAATGTATTTCACCAAAAAAAATAAGCATATTGATACTACTAGATATCATTTCACTAGAAAGCTTATAAACAATGATGAAATTTACTTGGAATTTTGTACATCAAAAGACCAACCGACTAACAAAGGCATTGGCAAAAGATATGTCTAAGTTTCATACACAAAATTTATGTATTGTATCTTTTAAATAATTTAGAGGCCGTAATTAAGAGGGATTGTTGGAATAAGGTAGAATTGTTGGAATAAGGTAATTAGTCTGGATAACTCATATTTTAATCCCTGGAATTAATGTGTTAGTTGTAGAAATTATCGAGATTGACTTTGTAAACTACTTCTAGCTCTATATCTTTCTTGAGAGTTTCTCCATATCTTTCTTAAGAATTATCCTTGGTTCCTCTAAAAAGATAGTGTATAAATATATGTTTTGGGAATAAATTAAATCTGAGCTTCATGGTTTGATTGGATGAGATGTAGGTCATTGTTGTATGGTTTGATTGGATGAGATGTAGCTCAGTGTTGTGTGGGAATAAATTAAATCCGAGCTTCATGGTTTGATTGGATGAGATGTAGCTCATTGTTGTATGGTTTGATTGGATGAGATGTAGCTCAGTGTTGTGTGGGAATAAATTAAATCCGAGCTTCATGGTTTGATTGGATGAGATGTAGCTCATTGTATTGTGGTTATTCATGTGTTGATATAGATGTATTTATTAGTATTTCTTTGCTCCATCCATCAAATCACCATCTATCAACTCTCTATACATCTTTCATCTACCAACAATACATTTCTTATCTCCCAACTGTTCACACATCTTTAATCCTGTATCTAACAATTTAAGAACTAAATTATTGGATGGTGAACATTATAACAAACTGTACAGATATCTTTAATCTTGTACAGTTTAACAACTAAATTATTGCATGGTGAAAATTAAAACAAATCATGACTATGACTATTGGAGATATACCTACCATGGAATCTTGCACCCACCATTTTATTTCCAAAAGGAGTAGGGTAATTTGGGAGTAATCTTCCCTCTAGAGTTTCACTCTCCAGGCAAAAAAAAAGCATGAATCCAGTCAGATTTTCAGGAGTAGTTTGAGTTTGTATGGATCAAAGTTCCATGCATTTCAGAAACAAATTCCCAAGGGTTTTGCCCCATTTTAAACCAACCCAGATGCTCACAAAATGATCAGAATTTTAGATTGACAAAAAATTTAAAAGCAAGCAGCCCAAAGACCTACAATAAAAGTAACTCTATGAAAAAATTACTCCCCAATTAACCCACTCCATTTCCAAAATAAAAATACCTATAATTTGAATTAAATATTACATTAAAAAATATGATCCATTCAACAACCAATCAACTTACGGTAAGTAGGTATAACACTCTAATGCGGCAGAACATATATGAAAACAAACAAATATGAGAAGGAATACAGAATTTACAGAAATATGCCAGCACACAGACACATGGAAGAAGAAGTCGGTACTAATAGAAGACAGAAAAAGAGGATGGTGAATTGGTATTGATAAACATTATAATAACTTCTGTTGAGGCAGAACAAATATGAAAACAAGCAAATTTAAGAAGCAACACAGATTTTATAGAAATGTGCAAGCACAGACGCACAGAGAAGAAGCAGTTGGTACTAACAGAAGACAGAAAAAAGAGAAAGATGATGGATGGAAGAAGAAGGGAGAGCATGGGAGACATCCCGACAAGAAACTCCCACCACCAACAAGGTGGGTGGATTCAATTTTCTTAAAAAAAACTCGTGGCAACTCGATCTTTACTATGAAGTACTGCTCTCGAATTTATCGTCGACCATAAGGTTTTCCGTTTTGTCCTTGAGCTTTTCTTCTGTCGATAAATCAACATATGTGTCCCACGCAAGTTTTCCCAGTTTCTCAACGCATGTGCCGCACCCAATTTTTCTCTCCCTCCATAAATCAACGCATGTGCCGCACCCAATTTTTCTAAACTCATCAGTCCTCCGCCTGTACGGAATAAGTCGCGTTGCAACCATCAATTGGGCCACTGTTCAGGTCGTTGCTATCTCTATTCTCTCTGATTCGCGACTTTCCTGAGTGCGGAAAAGCTTACTATAAACATGACAGCTCGGATTGTAATGCCGTTCAACTGCATGTGCCAACACCTTACTTCGCTATATTTCCCATAACAATACTAAATCGTTCTGCCATGTCCATGTTATTATTAGGGTTTGAAATTTAAGGATTTGGGCAGACGTGCTGACTTGCAGTCCATGAAAAATGCTTATAAATAAAGGAATACGTACAACGCAATTCATTTTACATTGGGGAGACATTTCAACAACTTCCCCACTAAAACGGAGAACATTTTCATATTTTACAATATTTTACAGGAAATGATTTCATATAAGACGGTGTTTCACGCGAAATGAATGTTATGGTTATTGTTCAATACTAATAATTAATGTTTCGAAAATTCTTTCGTAGAATCTTGAAAATTTAACCAGACAATTGGGTCATAAAGTTTCAACGACTTGTGAACGACTTGTGAATGAATTTTCCAGAAAATTATGTAAGCATGAGCATGGGCATTGAATTATAAGGAAAAAGATGCATTTTATTGTATGAAAAGAGGGATTTTAAAAAATGGAACGTTATTAAAAATGAATGGACCTATCTACCAGTCACACAACTTTGATTGAAGTTATTCAAGAATGAATGGACTTACCTACCGGTCACACACCTCTGATGACTATAGTTAAGATACCTTTGATTGAAGTTATTCAAGAATGAATGGACTTACCTACTGGTCACACACCTGTGATGACTATAGTTAAGATGTTGTAAAGATGTGTTTTCATTCGTTTTCTTTGCAACCATTATTCGTGTTATATGTCTAGATAATTTGTAGACTTTTTTTTTTTCTTTTTATACTATTTATTTTTTCATTTTTTATATTAATTTATTTTTTCTTTTATTTTTATATTATTTATTTTATATTTAAACACAATTTTATTTTGAACATTTTATATTTTTAAAATTATTTTTAAATATGTCAAAATGTTAACATACTTTTTCATAGATAATGGTTGCTATTCAATAATCTTATCATCTTAATTATTATATATTTTAACATATTTTAATTTTTTAGTTGTGATGTAGTGGTTTTTTTCAAATTTTAAATTGTACAAATTTATTTAATTTAGTGTTTAGTTTTTACTATATTTTTATTATTTTTATTTTCACTTTACTTTTTCAAAAGATTGATACTCTTTTTTACCTTATTAATATTTAATGTTTCCATTTAAAAGAGTATTTTTTTTTGTTCACATTGTGTTTTTATATGAAATTTTCTATTTTTCTATTTCCATATATATGATTAATATTTTCAATTTATATTAAAAAAAATTGTTTAATATTTTTATTATTTATATCCTCACTTATTATTATTATTATTATTATTCTCTAATTTTTCATTAGTGTTTAAATGTAAAAATATTATATTTTTGTGGTTTCCTTGTATTCTTATGTAAAACAATTTGTTCTATCCAATTGCAATAACTTGTTTTCTTCCATTTTTTTAATTTCATTTATTTATAATGTTTTTCATCAATCTAGTAGTAGAAAAATCCTTCCAGGAAATAATCAATTATATAAGGGACAATTCTTTCTCATTATCAATGTGATAGCTAGAGAGAGTTCTTAAACTAAATACATTTTATTTACAACTCACAAAATTTAACCTATTGAATTAACTTACAAAACTAACACTTTCAATTTATATTAAATAATATTTCTTTGATATGCTTATACATGCCAAACTTAATCTTATTTTTGTCATTTAAATTTCTAAAATCTAGATAAAAAATATCTTGTTTTTGTTATTTAAATTTCTAAAATCTAGATAAGAAATATACCTTAATCTATTTTTATAATGTTTCTTTTAACTTGTACACAATTAAATGATATAGCCACAAGAGTGCAAAGTATGTGGTCCAATGATACAGTAAAGAATTTGAAATTTTGGTTTTCATTTAAATGGTTGAAAAGCTTCTTCATTTTTTTTTATTTTTTTTCAGATTTTTTATAAAATTATCTCCATTTTGAAACCTCTTAATGCTAGATGAGAAAATTTTACATTAATTTTTTTGAAACTGTTTCATGTCTAATAATAATTTTGTGTGACCTCCTACTTGTAATTCACAGCTCTTAATCACTCTAGATGACCTAATCCACCCAACTTGAAATAGTGTATATAATATATATTGGAAAAAATTATTTAATTTTTTATTATATCATTTCATTATCATTTTGTATTATAAGATTTTTTTATAATAAAAAATATTTAAAATTTATTAATAATTTTTTTAATTAAAAAATATTTTAAATTTATTGATAATTAATTCTAATTTTGTGAGAATTTTTTTTTATAGTTTGATAACTTTTACATCAAATTATGTTTATTATTAACATTTTTAAAGTTATATTAGAGGATGGTACTTAGAATAAATTTTAAGATCTCCAACAATAAGTTACTTATAGACATTGAAATTTGATGAAGAAGATAAAAATCATTCCTTCCAACAACTTCATATAAACTTAATACACAAATTCATATACAATTTATATGAAAAAGTATAAATTAAAAAAATATAAAATACATACATAAGCTTATAGCAAGAGTAAAAAAAACATTTAAAATTCTCAAGTGATAAACATACACTTCTTAGTTTAGAAGATATTGCTTCGCAAATTCTTAAAATGACAGAGAATCAAATGAAAAAATATAAATTAAAAAAATATAAAATACATGCATAATCTTATAACAAGAGAAAATTTTACATTAAATTTTTTGAAATTGTTTCATGTCTAATAATAATTTTGTGTAACCTCCTACTTGTAATTCAGAGCTCTTAATCACTCTATATGACGTAATCCACCTTACTTGAAGGATTTGAAATTGTTTCATGTCTAATAATAATTTTGTGTAACCTCCTACTTGTAATTCAGAGCTCTTAATCACTCTATATATGACGTAATCCACTTAACTTGAAGGAGTGTATATAATATATATTGGAAATAAATATTTACTTTTTTATTATATCATTTCATTATCATTTTGTATTATAAAATTTTTTTATAATAAAAAATATTTAAAATTTATTAATAATTTTTCTTTTTTTATATTATTAGAATTGTTTTTCATTAAAAAATATTTTAAATTTATTAATAATTAATTCTGATTATGTGACAATTTTTTTTATTGTTTGATAATTTTTACATCAAATTATGTTTATTATTAACATTTTAAAAGTTATATTAGAGAATGGTATTTAAAATAAATTTTAGGATCTTCAACAATAAGTTACCTGTTGACATTGAACTTTGATGAATATTAAGTTATTTATTGATATTAAACTTTGGTAAAGAGGATAAAGATCATTCTTTCCAACAACTCCATATAAAATTAATACACAAATTCATATACAATTTATATGAAAAAATATAAATTAAAAAAATATAAAATACATGCATAATCTTATAATAAGAATAAAAAAACATTTAAAATTCTCAAATGATAAACATGCACTCATGATAAACATGCACTTCTTGATTTAAAACTTGTTACCTCACAAATTTTTAAAATGAAAAAGAATCAAATGAAAAAATATAAATTAAAAAAATATAAAATACAT
>SNQJ01S0035650.1:18709-52088 GCA_010110895.2 Picea sitchensis | reverse complement strand
TTTTTTTTTATAGTTTGATAACTTTTACATCAAATTATGTTTATTATTAACATTTTTAAAGTTATATTAGAGGATGGTACTTAGAATAAATTTTAAGATCTTCAACAATAAGTTACTTATAGACATTGAAATTTGATGAAGAAGATAAAAATCATTCCTTCCAACAACTTCATATAAACTTAATATACAAATTCATATACAATTTATATAAAAAAGTATAAATTAAAAAAATATAAAATACATGCATAATCTTATAGCAAGAGTAAAAAAAACATTTAAAATTCTCAAGTGATAAACATACACTTCTTAGTTTAGAAGATATTGCTTCACAAATTCTTAAAATGACAGAGAATCAAATGAAAAAATATAAATTAAAAAAATATAAAATACATGCATAATCTTATAACAAGAGAAAATTTTACATTAAATTTTTTGAAATTGTTTCATGTCTAATAATAATTTTGTGTAACCTCCTACTTGTAATTCAGAGCTCTTAATCACTCTATATGACGTAATCCACCTAACTTGAAGGATTTGAAATTGTTTCATGTCTAATAATAATTTTGTGTGACCTCCTACTTGTAATTCTAACTTGAAGGAGTGTATATAATATATATTGGAAATAAATATTTACTTTTTTATTATATCATTTCATTATCATTTTGTATTATAAAAAAAATTTATAATAAAATTTTTTTATAATTTATTAATAATTTTTCTTTTTTTATATTATTAGAATTGTTTTTCATTAAAAAATATTTTAAATTTATTAATAATTAATTCTGATTCTGTGACAATTTTTTTTTATTGTTTGATAATTTTTACATCAAATTATGTTTATTATTAACATTTTAAAAGTTATATTAGAGAATGGTATTTAGAATAAATTTTAGGATCTTCAACAATAAGTTACCTGTTGACATTGAACTTTGATGAATAGTAAGTTACTTATTGATATTAAACTTTGGTAAAGAGGATAAAGATAATTATTTCCAACAACTTCATATAAAATTAATACACAAATTCATATACAATTTATATGAAAAAATATAAATTAAAAAAATATAAAATACATGCATAATCTTATAATAAGAATAAAAAAACATTTAAAATTCTCAAATGATAAACATGCACTTCTTGATTTAAAACTTGTTACCTCACAAATTTTTAAAATGAAAAAGAATCAAATGAAAAAATATAAATTAAAAAAATATAAAATACATGAATAATCTTATAACTAGAGTAAAACACATTTAAAATTTTCAAGTGATAAACATACACTTCTTGGTTGAAAACTTGTTGCTTCACAGATTCTTAAAATGGACAGAGAATCAAATGCTGATTATATTAAAGTTTATTGATCAACCATCCAAAACAAAGATTGCTTACTTTTAGTCTTACACAAGGAACGACCTAACTTCCATCTCAATAAACGCATGAACGAATTGAAATATGTATGGGATATATTGTAAACCACTTCACTATTCACTAATATATATAATATATATATATAGATGTCTTAACTTTGATTGTGGGTTTGGGTTATTTTAGTGCTGAACAAAAAGAATCAAATAAAAATCAAATGTTTATTTTGAGATTGGTTTAATCATAATAATAATTTGATTTTAAAATTATAAATAAATTATATATTAAATTGGTGTATAAGATTAATTCAATAATTTAATTTTATTGATAAAATTTATAGAAATTTATAGAAATTTATATACTATATCTCTTTATTTTAACTAATAAAACTTTGAACTTCAATCAATCAAATGTTCAATCAAATGTTGAACAGTGTTGAAATGTTGAACAGTGTTGATTGAGTAGTGTGTTGAGATTGAGGTAGTGTTAAGCTGTTCATCAGCAACTTACTGCTTGAATGTATCCTAAGGAGTGTTGAACAGTGTTGATTGAGTACTGTGTTGAGGTTGAGAGAGTGTTAAGCTGTTCATCAGCAGCTTACTGCTTGAATGTATCCTAAGGAAATGTCAAACGCTTGGTTTCACTCCCGTTAATTAGAGGAATTTCTTGCTGTTTCTATTCCAGAGTGGTAGAAGCAGTGCATTGAATTGACCTTGCTCAGCCTGCACTTTCTTCATGGTAACTCCTTTTAAGCCTAACCACATCATTCACCATGTTCTTAGAAGTCGACAACATTACATATAATTGTTATCAGGGCTGTTTAGACACTAGTGCTGGAGCTTGAAAATCTATTACGGTCAGTATTCTTGCCTGCTCCATTCCTCGTGCTACTACTGGTGATCTCATTTTTCTGAACACCATTTAACAAAAAGATACATCACGAAGTCGAGCATAGTCATCATGTTATTTGACCAACTACCATGCATCTAGTACTGAACTCGGTGCTTCATCACTTACACCCTTCTATATCCTTAGCTTCTTTTGATTACAGAAACTAACATGTATGCATTGAACGAGCATAGAACGCAAGGTGAGAAATCGAGATTAAGTTGCAGGGGTGCAATTTCAACCACAGATGCAAGGAAGTGCGGAAAATTCGAAGCAAATAAGAAATAGATGAATCAACGGGGAAGTTTATATGTGTGCACTTTCCAAATTTCAGGAAGAAAATGTTTGGATCAACAGTTAAATTTATATTACATCATAATCAAGAATATAAAATGGCACAAAGAGTTGCTGGTAAGAAGATGGAATTGCTGGAAAATAATGTTAAACACCTTCTATAACATGGTCACCATGACCATTGTGTGAATCTTGTGATCCACTAACATTTTTCATGAATGATGATACAAAATCTATCATTGACTGGACCTGAGATGGGAACAGCCACTCAAACAGTCTTTCTCTTCTTTGAACGTTTTTGACCTGCAAATAAATTACCCTGCTGTCACTTACCAGTTCTAATATGAAAAACCAAACAAATCAGAATAACCCTCCATATTGCCTGATAAAAATAGAAAAAATGCGAAAATTAAAAAGAATGGGAGYTTGACTTCAGCGTACATAAGCCATTTGTGCTTGAGTTTTTCATGATCCTTAGTCGTTTGACTGTATGAAGAAACATTCTGCAAAACATAGTTCTACGGTTAAAATTTGTGATCTATAAAATTGCCATAAGTCGAAATCAAGTGTCTGAGTATAACGTATGGAATTTCAAGGAACCTAGAGATCAGAGCTTACCTCCATGGAACATCTCCCACAAACATGTAGTCTCCTTCACCATCTTCATAAGTTAATACAAAATCAGCGGCAGGGTCCAAAAGCCTCAAAGGCGTCACGGCATGTTTATTTCCCATGGGAATGCAAGCTCCGACGAGATCTGAGAATCATATCCCATGAGTTGTATTCTTACATCAATGAAATAAAAAAACACAGAAAATAAGATCGAATTCTACTCACTCTCGATGGTTAGTTGAAACATATTCTCCAAATCACGACCAAGAGTCTCATAAGATTCATAAGCATTCAAGTCCACTTTTCTACCAATCGGCATACCATCCATATTAACCTTGACATACAATGAATTGCCGAGGCTCTGCTCAAAGCTTCCTGCCATGACAGCTTGTTGATTTTCTCCGGAAGTTTTAGGAAGGGATCCGAGAGAGTTTCCCTTCTAAGCCAGGATAGGAAGCCAGTTTATAACTGGAGACGATCACGGAAAAAACTATTAGCTACCAAATAACTTCACAACAAAAATGTGACTTCCCATAAAAGCAAATAATTTCAAACAAATACAAAATTCCGCGCAAATAAGAATCTAATATCAAAATAAAATATACAACCAGGATTAATAGAGAAAATCAGATGTGACCTACTTGAAAACGCGGTATCATAAGAAATGAACAACTCATTGGAAGAAAGAAATGGCACAGAAACAAATAAGCCACACCAACAACGAAATAACTTAAACGGAGCGTAGGATTTTGAAAGCAAATAAAAAAATGATCCAAATAGAAAATAAGGAATTACCTAACCCTATATAACTGCAGAACAAACTGCGTGGGCGAAATGAAAGCACACATGAAAATAAATTGATGATAACAGAAAACAATGAGTAAGTTAACGTTAAATGTTAAAATTGAAAGGCAATATTGATTTTGGATTGGCCAAGCTCAGGGTTTAAATGTAACAATGTGTTTAACACTTACATTTTCAATCATCTCACTATTGCTTTTTATGACTTTTCTCATACCAGCACTCTTTACGTTAGCCTCTCGAATGAACAATAAAATTCCATTATTCTGCTCATGCCTACTCTGAATAGASGCAGGCCCTASCTATTCCCCAATCTGATTATTGCTAGAAAACAGTAGGCTAAKCTAGCAGTTGTTATATAAGCTTACAGTATKAATACAAAAAMTGTTTCTCACAAAAAAAATWACGACAGAGACCTTACTTTGTATCAGAAGAGTCGCCAGCAATTGTGAGAGTGATTTTCTGTGAAATTGTGATCAAAGTTAGACAGTTGTTTGACCTGCTTTGTCCTGATTCAAGTTGTAGAGACCATCCATTGAAGGCGTTGTCCTGTTTATTAATCTTATATATCTCTTTCATATAATAGAAGTATCTTTTATTTCTATTCATAAACTTTTTTTTTCAAATCTACAAGTAAATCCCACACTGTGGGCGGATTCAATTTTATWTTAAAAAAGTTGTGGCATGTGRTCTCTCTATCAATTTWCTTTTTAAAAAACTCGTGGCATGTGATCTCTCTCAAATATTGAGTAYTACTCCCGAATTTACTGTAGACTCTAAGGTTTCCTTGTCCCACGCAATCTACTAGTTTATTTTTTTTAAGCTTTCCATGTATCCAAAACRGAATAACCTMAACAAAATTTCAAAATTTTCCGCCAATARGCYGTGAGTTATGTGTTTCAACCATCCATCACGGCGCTCTTCACGGCAATGTTATCTCTATTCCCACTGATTTGGGATTTTCCTGAGTGTCGACAATCWTATTATAAACTTGGTAGCTCGGACWGTAATGGTGCTCTATTCCAWGTGAAAATCCCTTCCCTCACTGAGCATATCTCTCTAATTCCCAGTCACTGTATTTCCTGTTATTCCACTCATGTTATTTAATATATTTTTGAATTTATGGGTGTCGCTAATATTGTTAGTATATTTTTAAAATTTATGGATGTCGCTAATAATCGAGCATCCTTTATTGAGATGCCAGCTTACATTTCATGAAAAATGTGCATAAATTCCGGACAAAGCTTATACTGCAATTAAGTAATTTATATTTTGGACTGGAGACTTCAATGCTGGTTGTTGATCGATTTATTTACAGGTATGTAAGATTGTCATTGTTAAAGCTTTACATGTACACATATTTCCTAAACAATGCAGTTAAGTACTTCACATTTTAGACTTGAGGTGACAAAGATGATTTGCTCATCAATTTCTTAACAATTTTATGTAAGATTGCCATTTTAAAACCTGACATGTATATATTTCATAATGCACTTAATTTTTGGTGGAGAAAGAAAGCACATATACCATATAAGTCATATCAATCTCCCATTGTTAAAAATGTAAAATAGATGTTCTTCCCAGCATGTCTTTACTCTGAGCACTTAAGAAGTAATATCAAGTTCTCAAATTGCAAAAACTATAGGCATATAAGTAAATACTAATATGTCTTTATGCTGGGAATATAAGTAATATTAATTCTTTTCTTACAATTTTGGTATGTAAGTAGATTAATTAAACTATTTGAATGGTTTGTGGAAAAGTTATAAGTTCTTATTTTTTCCTTATAATTGTAAGGTATAATTGTAAGGTAAGTGAGTAGAATAGTTAAATTATTGAAAACAATTATGAAAAAGTCTTAATATTATTTGATGGAATTTAAAATTATTTTTAATTAATTTTGAAATAATACTATAAGTTTGATATAAGAATAAGAATATATAATTAATTTGATGTAAGGTTTGATATAAGAATATATAATTAATTTGATGTAAGGATAGATAATAATGCATAATTAAATTATTTGAAACATTTCTTAAAAAAAATCATTTGATGGAATTTAAATTATTTTTAATTAGTTTTGAAACAATATGATATCAATAATTAGTTAGTTTGATATAAAGATAGGTAATAATAATTCATTATAATCATCTTCAATTTAATCAAAATATAAATACATATAATATGTAGCTATAGATAATAATAGTTAATTATAATTAATTTCAATTTAATTGAAATATAAATATTTTATATTGATTTGAAAATATTTAAAGTAATACCTCAGATGGGGTGCTAGGGCCAGCCGCTTGGCGCACAGAGGAGGCGCGGAGGAGTCAGCAAGGCAACGAGCCATGTGACCGGCTCGTGCCACCAACTGCCGACTCTCTCCCGCATTAATTTGTCTTTACGACGATTGCAGTGGCATTTACTTGGGCTCCTTCAACCTCTATTTCGCCTGATGCAATGTCTTCTCTGTTTCTCTGCGTTACTATCCCACGGCTCTAGTCTGGTTCTGATTGCTTGTTCATGGTGCTTATGACCCCCCGTCTGCTCCAGGCCCTCCCCTTTGGTCTGGCAAACCACTCCCACTTACCGCGCCAAACCATGTCAAGACAGCGAGCTAGACCGCGCAGGGGCACTCCCTGGCATCCTCGACGGCCTCGCACTTCGGCCTCTCCTCCTGGTTCGCCTTCGACTCTATTCTCCCCGCTCGTGTTGCCTGAGATAGCACTTCCCAATTCCCCCACTGCACCGGTCCCCCGCTTAGGGTGCCTAGCCTTAACTGATACCAGACCGAGCTCTTCACGATGCCACCTCACCGCTCCTTCAACATCCAGGGACTCCTTTCCTCCCCCTACGTCGGGCATGGCTTCCTCAAAATCGCCCACGGGGATGCCCTCTCATGGTCGGGCCACCCACAACAAGGCACCGACGCCCTCTATCTTGAAGCCAGATTTGCAGTGGCAAGAAAACTTCACCATCCTCTACGACTTGGTCTTCGAACTCCGTCAGGGAGTGGAGGACCTCCATTTTCGTTTACATCTTGTGGACGGAAGGCTATCGACCCTCCTCCAGCTTCTTGCCACCTACCAAGAAGCCTCTCCCGCGGCTTCAGAAGAAGCGCCATCCATAGCAAGCGACACCGAGAATCTCAGGCAGCAGGGTACAACAGAGGTCATTGAGGAGCAAGCTCGGCAGAAGGTCAAGGAAGAGGTCATGGCAATCGGTCAGCAGGCGCACATTCCGTCAAGAGACGCCGAGACAGTTGTTAACAAAGACGCGTGCACCGGGGACGACGACATGCAATGGGCAACCCGAGGGACACCTGTTAACGAGGAGTCGTGGCCAGGCTATCTACCAGAGTATGTGCCAGACTATACACCACTTGGCTAACCCCTCAGGGGGTCTGGTCTTTTTTATTAGTTTCTTCTCTAGTAGCATCTTAGTCAGCTCAGCTTTGTGTTTTTTTAGACTAGTAAGAACTTAGATGTTAGACTTACCCGGTTGGCTGAATTGGTTTCTCCTTTAGGAGCAGTTCAGTAATTACAATTCGGTTGTCATTCAGTTTTGTACTTATGATCTAGTTTTTTGAAGGCCCTTATATATAAAATTACTTACTTACAAAAAAATATATATATATTTAAAGTAATATTTAAATAAATTTTACTTTAAAAATCAATTAAAAAATATTTAAATTTTTTTGAAATCAAATCTACATATTTTATAATCATTTGTAAATATTTCAAATAATATTCAAATAAATCCCACTTTAAAAAATATTTAAATAATTTTGAAATTAAATTTATATATATACCATTTTGGAATCTGTTTTTTTATTTATTTTAGTGTATGTTTTGACAACCCCAAGTTCCAAAACTCTTTATACAATTAATACAATAGAATTGAAGGAATTACAAATGCACATGAAAGAATTTATAAATAAAGGGTACATATGCCCAAGTGTCCCACCTTAAAGATGTGCATTGATTTCATGTAGCTAAATAAAGCTACAATAAAGAACACTTACTCTCTCCCCAGAATTGATGATCTCTTCGACTGACTAAGATTAACAAAGGTATTTTCCAAGAGAGACAGATGAGAAACACTTAAGGATGGTGCTACAGGTGTTAAGGGAGCATCAATTGTATCCCAAGTTGAGAAAATGTTCATTTTACCAAAATAAGATCCACTACTTGGGGTATATAATCTCATAGGAAGTCGTAACAATGGATCTATAAAATATTGGGTAATCAAAGGATGGACTAGATCAAAGAATGTTAACAATGTTAGATCATTCATGGGACCTGTAAGTTATTATAGGAGGTTTATTGAAGGATTTTCAAAAATTGCACATCCCATCAGTTGTTTTCAAAAGAAGGGGATAAAGTTTCAATGGACCTCCAAATGTGAAGAAACATTTCTTCATTTGAAGGAATTATTGATAAGTGCACCAATCTTGAAAACAACTTATCCATAAGAGGATTTCATAGTGTGCACTGATGCATGCAAGGAAGGGCTTGGTGGATTCCTTACCCAAAATGGACACATGGTATATTATGAGTCAAGGAAGTTCAAAGAACATGAAAGGAACTATGCCACACATCACCTAGAGTTAGAAGCCATAATACATGCCTTAAACATGTGGAGCCACTATCTCATGGGAATTTTATTTGAGTTAAGGACACACTATGGTGGTCTAAAACATTTATTTGAGGAGCCAACATTAAATGCTAGACAAATTAGATGGATGGAATTTATTAGTAAAAGCAAATTTGATATCAAGCACAGCAAGGGAAAGGAGAATAAAGTGGATCATTCACTAAATAAGAGGGTGCATGAGATGTATGCTACAATCATAAGTATGTACAAGTCTATTTTAGAAGACAAAATTTTGGGAGCTGCAAATTTGGACCAACATTATTTACAAGTCAAGGAAAGCATGCGACAAAGTAAATTACATGCAAAGTACAAAGAGTATGCGATGAGAGATGACACAATATTATTTCACAAAAATAGATTATGTGTTCCTAATTCAAATGAATTAAGGGATTTGGTATTAGAGTCACATAATATTTTGTATGTTGAACACCGAGGTTATCCAAAAACCATTGCAACAATAATGAGACAACACTTTTGGTTGGGCCTAAAGAAGGATGTGGCTAGTTAGATAGTCGAATTTACAGAATACCAAAGGGTGAAGGATGAGAATAGAAACCAAAGAGGTCTGATACAAGCATTGGAAATTCCAAAGTGGAAGTGGGAGGTATTCACCATCGACTTCATCAACAAGATTCCTAAGACAACAAGGAAACATAACTCAATAATGGTTGTGGTAGACAAGTTAACCAAGGATACACATTGTATTCCAGTTAAGATGAATCATAAGGTAGCCAAGATTATTGATATTTACATTAAATAAGTTTCCAGTTGCATGGAGTGCCTATGGAAATTGTGTCAGATCAAGATTCCAAGTTTACCTCAAACATTTGGAAGGGGTTATTCAATGGCTTTGGCACAAATCTAAATTTTAGTACAATATATCACCCAACGATATATGGGAAGGCAACGAGAGTTAATCAGGTGATTGAAGATGTATTGAGGATGTATTTGATGTATAATCCATCCAAGTGGGAAGAGTACCCACATTTGGTGGAGTTTTCAATACAACAATGGGTATCATGCCTCATTAAAGGTGATATGACTTAAAGATTTATATGGTAAAAAGTGTAATACTCTAGTGAGTTGGGACAATCCAATAAATAGAGTGATTCTTAGGACAAAGTAGCTCAAGGATATAGAAGAGTAGATAATGAAAATCAAGAATAATTTAAAAGAAAAATAGGATAGACAAAAAATATATGTATATAAAGGTAGAGTAGATAGAGAATCCAGAGTGGGAGAACATGTGTTCTTGAAAGTGAATCCTAAGAAGTGCTCACTAATGCTAGGTAGTTACACTAAGTTGGAAGATAGATTTTGTGGATAATTTGCGATACTATCTAGGATAGGGACAATTGCATACATGCTTGCATTTCCTATTTTCATATTTCATGTATCTTTATTGAAAAATTATGTGCATGTACCTAATCATGTCGTTGATTGGAATTTCATTCAAGTGGGTATTGGAGAGGAATTTTAGGTGGAGCAATTGCATATCCTAGACGAGAAATTCAAATTTATCTCGAAAAAATCAATCAAGAAGTTTAAAGGTTCAATGGAACTATTACAACCTTGAAGATGTGACATGGGATGTGGGAGGCATACCCACAACTATTTTTATTTTTTATGTAAAAATTGTAGATATGAACACCTATATGGTGATGTGCACTGAGGAAACTAAAAACATGAGGGGGACGGGACTGTAATACCCAAGTTTAGATCCTACATAGTTGTTATTGTACATATATGTTTTATAGGCTGGTGAGCTAGATACTACAACCAGGGGATAATTTATGTATATTTTTATTAAATGTATTAATAAAAACACATCACTAGCTATGGTATGAGAGGGATGAAACATTGGAGGGTTATGAATCCACGAGAGAGAATTGACTTAGCTCTATTGATCGACTATATGTTTGGTCGACTATCTATATGGTTGACTATTTTTTCGATTGGTTATCTGTCTAGTCAATTATCTGTTCGTTCCACAATATGTTTGGTCATTTATCTGTCTAGTCAACTTGTTTGACTGTCAATTTGAATTGGCTTGTAGTTGACTAAAATAATACCCTAGTTAACCAAACTCTAAAGGTTGTAATATTTTATTAAAATTTATATATAAGAGGGGATTAAGAGGGGAGGAAAGTGAGTAAAGTCTAATTTATATTATTTTATTATCCATGTACCTTAAAGTATGTTGTAGGAAAAATATTCATGGGAATGTGTGTCAAGGACTTAAGTGGAGTTCCCTAGGTTCCATGTGGAAAGTTCAACCCATGCATACTATGTCCTTGGTTTTGATAATTCGACGATCATTATGTCATTCGATCATTCTACCTATTCATTGTGGGATTGTGTTGACTATCTGATTATGTATGGAGTTCATTATTAACTTGTATGGATTATTCTATTATGTTTGTGACGAAATACTGGGTATGCACGTCACTTATATCTTATAAAAAAATCATGTAAGCATGGGCATGGGATTATTGTGATTGAGACTCCATAGACAACTGGATTTTCTAAAGGCTCGAGCATTGATATTCCTAGAAAAACTTCACTAGATTCTTAGAGGTGGAGTGACTTGCCTAAGGGACTACAGGGCAAAGAAGGAGATTCCATATCTAGGGTGGTGTAGTTTGGGGAAGAGAGTAGGGTTGTGGAAAAGGTTGTATGAGTCATTGAGTTCTAATTTGTTGTGTATTGGGATACATGAGAGTATTTAGCCATCCATAGAAGTCATTTGTTATTGTGGACTCATAGTCCCATTTTTGGGGTGTCCCATTATTGAAAGAACTGAAGCACTGAAGCCTATGGTTGGGAGGAAAATCATTTGTATGTAGCTAGTTGGTGGTATTCCCTCATAAGATAAGCGCTATGGTTTCTGTGTTAAATTATGATTTATTCATTTATATCTTATTGTTAAATATGTTGTTCTTGTTAATAAATTACATGTTGTTATAATTCGATAGTATTTACTTGTGCATTGAATAATCTTCCTACAACATTGCATGTACAATTCCTTATATATCTAGATAATGAGAAGATTTGTATCATAAATGGAAATTAGAGATATGTATGAGTTAGGTTGAAAGGATTTTAAATGGTACAATGTTGACCTCAGTATGATAACATGGATCATATTGGATATAATTACATTGCAATGCTATCATCATGTAACAATTCCACAAGGGATGTGTGGGTGCACTCATCTACTAGGATCATATGGAAATTCACATAACATAAACAAATCTCTAATGCTTTCACATGCTTGCAAGTATTCCATGGACTTATCAAGTACTCCTCCAAAGTTCACTGATATTTGTGCACCAAACCTATGGAACATATGCAAAAATAGATTAGTTTGATGCAAGGTAAAAAAAAACCATTGGAATCTAGTTTCACTTAACATTAATGTGTTGTATGCCTTGTTGGTGATGCATAACTCATGTGCTACTATCTCTCCTTGAAAATATTCTTCCCCTTGGAATAGATATGTAAACATCTTTTCATCTTCCTCAATCTTCACTCTCCACACTCTTCTCCTGGTTGTGTGGATTCTCTGGTGGAGATTTCAATGAAGCAACTGACAATTTTTTTCCCAATGTCCACTCAACCTGGGATGGTGGAAAAATTTATTAGTGTTGGGAAGGAAGGTTGGATAGAGAACAATGAGAAGAGACGAGGAATATATAAAATGTGCAAGATACATAAGATCAATAATATCAATAAAGAAGATAGAGGAAAGAGAAGAACATGGGGCACAGGAAGAAACAACCAATGTAAAATCTGGGAAAACTAGTCAAGCATGAGTTGTATCCAACTCATAATGAGTTTTCACAAACTGAGAAGGAGTGGGAGCCAACTCATTATGAGATGGAAATAAAAACTGAGAAAAGGAAACCTAAATAGGAAAAAGAGAAGAGATTTTTAGAAGAACAAAAGCAACAGAAGAACAGAAGCAACAAAAGAACATAAGTGACAGGAGAACAATAGTGATTGTAGCAGAGAGAGAAGTAGAAGAGAAGCGATAGGAGAATAAAAGTAGAGTGGACTTCTGAGTAGTTTTTGTAGTTGTAGGATTTTATGTATGTAAATAATCCATGAATGCAAGCATATGAATGTATATTGAACATCTATTATAGCGCAGAGCATGGAAGAATTCCTTAACTATAATAAAGAAGAAAATATTTTGTGGACGTAGCCCAGGAGAGGTTGAACCATGGTAAATCTGTGTTGAATTATGTTTTTGAATGGTTATCCATGCCTATATTTTGTTAATTCATGTATGTATGGTGTTATTTCCTGTCTTTAGTATGGATGAATGTTATATTTATTGATATTGTTGATAGATTCATGCACAATAACCTTAATTGTATGTTTAAATTCTAAATGATAAGAATAAAGACTAATATGCATAAAGAGTTAAGTAATGAGGTAGGGTTAACTAGGATCTAGTGAGATAAGGGATCTTGTAGGTATGACAGTGTGTGCCTCCCTTCTTTCCCTCACCGTTCCAGAATCTTGGTTCCTACAGTCCCCATAAAGATACCGCGGGTGAGACTTTTCCTACTCACAGGTGATGATGACATGGTCGGTATATGTAGGGTTTTGTTGGAATAATTACCTTGAACCCAGGGTCTTGAAGCTATCTGTGTGCATGCACCAACAAATGGCTACATTGTCAAGACCGAGAAGATGGAAGTGAGGGAATGTTTTGGAGGCCAACGAGGAAAGAGATAACTAAATGGTTGCAAAGGTATGTGTGTACAGACTTGCATGAGGTGTATTTCAGTGAATTTCTTAATATTTAAGAATAATGGCTATAAATGTTTGTGGAAAATACTGGTAGACATAGACCAGTTGCTCCAAATAAATGGACTCCTAAACTAGTGAGATGAGTGGACATAGTAGACAATAGAACGTCTCGCGCAGTGAAACTTTGGTTGGACAATATCTTGGGAGGTTACGTAACCAAATTTTACATAGACTGTACCCAGGACTATAGTGTTGTAGAAAGAGACTTCTTTAATGGTTTGCGAGGAAGATTCATAAAGTTGTTAGCTACCTGGATAAAAATGTTTCTATGCAATAAAGAAGTGATGGCAATGGATTCATATAGATAAATAACTTCATGCACACGAAGGTATTGGGTTTTGTTTACCAAGAGGTGATTGTAGGGTAGCAAAAATGGAAAACGGAAGGGAATATTGAAAATCTATGAGAAAGAGGAAAGGATATCAGAAGGAGAAGACAAATTTGGAGTTCTATGCAGTGGGAGAAGGTACAATAAGTTGAGAACTGCATCTGTGGAGAGAGAGAAATGCATTGAGTACTTGGAACTTCACATAGAGATCCATATCATAGAATTAAAACAGAAAGATGGAGAAGAGGAATAAATATATTTGATTCCAGTTATAGAAGAACCCCTAAGTCTTGTCTGAGCTGAGTCTTGGTTCGAAATAACAACCTATGGTGTGTCACCTAAATTTGAGACTACGTTCAAAGATCTTTCCATAGCACTTATAATCAATAAAGGAAGTTAGAGAAAGAGTAGCCAGAGTAGTGGTAGTGGTACAGGTATTCAGAATCAACTAGCATCACTACGAAGGGTTCCTACACACAACAATATGGCAGGAGTATATAATGCAATAATATTACCAGAGTTCAAAGGAATTGGATATGAGGATCCAAAACAACACTTGTTCATATGTGAGACCATCGTGACTACAAAGAATGTCCACAATGATGGCACAAATATAGTGTAGTTGGAAACAACCTATAGAGGATGTGTGCTAGTATGTTACATGAAGCTCCAAAGTACCACAATACCAGGCCAGACAAGGAATTTAGTATATATTACACAAGCATTGTTAAAGGAATTCAAGAAACTAAATTCTGAGTCGCAGTACATTACTAAGATCAAGGATATCAAGAAAGTATAGACTTAGTCAGTATGAGAGCTCGATCATAGGTTCAAATATGTGATGGGGAAATTAACATTTCAAATACCCGATCAACAACATAGAGACTGGTTCATTGCAGGCTAGTTACCTCACATCCGTAGTCCTTTAATACAAAAAAATGTTACGTCGCATTCCAAGGTGCTGGAAATTTCCATGAAACTAGAAACCTCTCTTGTCGGAGACAATAATGGAATGGCGCATATACAGAACCGGTTAGTTTCATTAACAATTCAACTCAAATAAATTACAAATGGGAAAGAGAAACAAGAATATGTATGGTGCACCAAATGCAGGACTGAAGGTCACCACAAAGATAAATGTACATCCTTTTTGTAGTATTTAGAAGTTGGAATGCCAAAACAACTACCAGGAGGAGCATACTCCGAGATATGAAAGAAGTGGGGACATAACCCCCATGAGTGCCAACTACTATAGAAATACCAGTATAACCCAAGTAGCTTATTCTGTAGCTTTTAAAAATCATCGGGACATGAAGACAAATATTGTCATTCTTTTGACCTAATGAGGGATCACATGACAAACATGTATAGGATTTAGGAGGAGGATGTTGTGATAGACGGTGGAGGGTAGTATAATACTCCAAGAGGATTTAATCAAGGAAATCGAGGAGGATTCAGTAGGGGGTGAGATAGAACAAACTTTGGGAGATGAGGAAGAGACCCCATAGTATGATATAACCGTAACTAACTAGGACACTTAGCATGGGATTTCCAAAATCACTACACAACATGTACTTATTGTCAAGCATTAGAACATGTGATAGAGGACTTTCCACAACTAATGGAAAAATTGCAGGCTAGAGGAAATCAAAATTAGAACTCGAACATTCAAAATATATTAGTTTAGATAAGGGACAAAGGAACCAAAATCATAGTAATCACACGTGAAGGAACAAAAACACGGACAAATGTCACCAATGGAGGGAAACATGTTGAGTAGTGCGTAAAGAAATTAGAATCACCTACATGAGAATTTGACCCATGGGAAGAGAAGGAGACCTATAAACAAGCAAGGAAATACCTCGTGAGATAGGACTGGAAAATATCCATGTTGGCTACACCACCTATGGGGTATATGCATCCCACTAAGGACGAGGCCATCACCAAAGGATCAATGGAGAAGGTAACAACCTTAGGAATTTTTTTTGAAAAGTTTCCTAGAGTTGGTCAAATATGAAAAGGCATTGCATACATTATTATCTATGATCGATCACTACACTTAAGGGAAGGTAGTTCGTACTAAAAATAAATTAGTGAAACAACTATTGCACAAGAAAAGAACTGATGGAGAATTTAGGTTCAACGCACAGATTGGAAAGTACGACATAGACAATATGATCTTATACTTAGGGTCCAATGTGGACATGCTACCTAAGAAGACATGGGATATGATGGGGAAACTAAATTTAGTGTGGTCACCCATCCAATTGAGACTAGAAAATTAGTACAAAATACTACCTATTAAAAGATTAACAGGAATACCAGTGAACATAGGTGGAGTGTGAAATGTCACATACTTCGAAGTTATCGAGATTGTGGATGAAAACAAACCATATCCAATGTTAATGGGACTGTAATGGGCCTTTGATAACCAATCCATTATCAATTTGAAAAGGCGAGAGATGATATCTGAGGTCAAATACCTGAATGTAACTGCACCCTTGGACCCAAACGAAGGAATGAGGTACATAGAACCAACGCGGGGTGATTAAATTGATCACTTGTACAACATTAATGAAAGGATGGAGGATTATTTTAACCCCACCATAGATGACAAACTGAGTTGGAGAAGCATCAGTTCATGTACATCAGACTCAGAAGTAGTTATGGAAAACTAGCAATAGATGATGCATGAAGTCTCAACACAATGATACGCGTGCATGACTAGGTCGTTACATTGGATTGGAATAGTTTGGTGCAACCCACCTAAGTATGATGGGTTGATAGAAATAATAACATTTGTACATACATTCAAGGCACCGGTACTAGATAAGCATAGGCTTCTATCACTAGACATTGTATTGAAAACAACCCTTGCAAGATGGTGGGAGACACACAAAGGAGCCATAGAATATTGGAAAGAGTGGAGACTAATCTATATAATATTTAATATCTAAGAGGGAGACATGACGCATAAATATACCAGTGAAGGAAACCCAACATAGCATATTTCACAGTGTGAAAACCAGTGGAATGCAATTCCCAAGGAGGAATGTATGCACATGTTCATTCATATTCTTGAGACAATATCGAAAAATTGGAATTTATAAATGGAAGTGTGCAGAGACACAATGAAGTGGGGTTACATAATTCAAAGGTTCAAAGCAACATTTACATTTCAACGAAATTCACCTGTGATATATACAACACTTGAGTAAATCAAACACCAAATATTCAATGAAGAAGAATATATGGAAGTAAGATTGATATGCAATGAAGAAGAACATATAGAAGTAATATTGATATGTAGAGCACATAATTTTTCTATGATAGTCCATAAATTACTTGAATGCTATAATGTGACCCAAGAGTATGAGGATGACGAAGATCGTCGGAATGTTCAAGTACAGGAAACAAAAGGAGAGCAAATGGTAGAAGGCCTAGAGATCCAATCAAAAGCCTATGAACAACCAATAAATACAAGGAAGGTCAACATTGAAACAAAATAAAATATGAAGTTAGTGCAGATAGGAGACTATTGGGATGAAAAAACCGTAGAAAAAATAGTTGAATTACTGTGCGAGTACCAAGAGTTATTCTCGAGCAATTTCTCAGAAATGAAGGGGATAGCTGGCGAGCTAAGAGAAATGAGAATCCATCTTAATGTTGATGTTAACTTGGTAAAGAAGATACCATACCGAATGAACCCATGATATAAAGAAAATGCAAAGGAAGATATGGATCGCATGTTAAAAGTGAGATTTATTGAACCAATCAAAGAATATGAATGGATAAGTCCCATGGTAGTACAAGATAAGAAAACAGGGGGAATTAGAATCTGCGTCGAATTCAAAAATCTAAATGATGCATGCCTACATGACTCGTTCCCAATGCCATTTACAGATGAGGTACTGGAAAACGTATGAGGAAAAGAAGCATACTCATTAGCATATGGTTTCATAGGCTACCACCAAATCATAATTATGCAGGAGGATAGACATAATAACACATTCACAACAAAGATGAACGACGCAATTAAAAATAATAAAACAAAGATATATCATCATGACATGGCATAACAAGTTAAGTGAAAGGCACATTGCCATAAATGGAATATCCATGTGAAAAATCGACGGAACTGACAAAGTTAACTAGCCACATAACAACCTTGTACGACTAAGGAACCAAGGACAACTGATATCATTAATAGGGAATGGGTGTACTGCATGGGGCATCACAGAACCATTGCAACGATGATTCATTATCATTAGTGGCCTACAAAAATATTTACACTCTTAGCAGAATCACACCATAGTAGGTCAAACGATTCTCCAACATGACAACTTGTTGGATATCATTTTTGGGATTAACTGTGTAGATTAAGTCATTAATCTATGACCCAGATCCATGAGTATTAGTCACAATTGAAAAATAATTATGATTATTGAATAGTACACTTAGCACTCATTTCATCGAGTGATGCTCACAAGGGTGAAAAAGTGGGATTGAAACCAAAGAAATTAATCGCATAATCACACCACAGTAGGTCAAACAATTCTCCAACATGACAACCCGTGTGAGGAGTACAGCACAATAAGATTGTAGATTAGTGTGTGAAGGACATGACTACAACTAGCAGTTATTATAAAGGGTCATATTCACTAGTGGGGACAACAACTGTTGAGACATGAGAATGATCATATATCACCCACTCAGTGCGAAGGTGGTAAGAAAAAAAAAATTCAGAGACTTGTGGCATCACGAATAGTCAGGAAAGAATGCATTAGATGAGAAGAAGTACTGAGCGAAGCTTCATACGTGGAGAAATTGTTAATAATAGAATATAAATGAATGGGATGATGACTCTGAAGGAAATGGACAAGAAAAAACTAAGATCTGCACACATGTTATAGGATGACCAATGATGAACGGGAGCAGAGAGAAAAAAAAAAGGAAGGCTCAGTAGTAAGGTATAAAGAATTTAAACCTACCGTGCACGAGCAAGCACATAAGCATATAAAATCAATCGTCACAAGTGCCTTCAAGGCTGTACTTTTAACAAAATGACCTGAAAAGTAGGTAAGGAGGTCAGGAAGTTGTGCATCACCAAGGGTAGGCTCGATGTGAAAATTAATGAGGCAACATGGAGAAGGGGCACCCAGAGGATGCCAATGAGGAGATTTATCTGATTGGAAGAGGGGCTTAGTGGATTGGATAGAAATATTTTCTAGGAGGAAGAGTCATGGAATAGTAGTGCACACACTCCAACGCAAAAAATACCATTAAAAATACAAAAAGGACATAATCAATGGGTATCAGTAATGAGAATCCATAGAGACACAATTGGACCATTAATGGAAACAACCACCGAAAATCAAGAGACACTGGCAGGATGGGCAAGGATTTTGGGATGGATTCAGTAAGAGAAACTGCATGAGTACATCCATATGGAATACTAATGGCAGACTGGGAACAATAATTAAATCCATGTAAGATAGGCCTAGCTAGAACGAAATCATAAGAACCACATTATGTCAAGGAAGGGACATTATTTTTGCATGCAAGAAAGAGAATACAAAGAAGCGAACTAGAACAAATGGGAAAAAATATCTAAGATAACCAGATTCAAACAATAGGTGACCACAAGTACGGACTGCACAAATCTAGACCTGGTCACAGGTAAGGAATGACACCCCCGAGAGTGGGAGGGTCATCGACAACAAAAAGGAAACAAGCAAAGAAACCAATGGAAATACCATAGTTTGAAGAAGTGGTTGGAGTCCCTGCTCCAACACCATAGGATAACTTTATCAGAGATTACCTACCACCAAAAAATCCTAATGCACCACAGGTCCAACTTCAAGACAATGTAAAGTATCCACTGTTGGAGTCATCGGTCCCAACTAGAATGAGTAGGGATGAAGAATTACTAGGAAAAAATATGTAATATACCAGATATAAAATGTATGCAGAATAGAAATAAAATGCTAGTAATGGCAGAATAATAGCAATATAACCAGAACATTCACCACAATAACACTAAAATGATATAAGAATAACAATAGAAATAAGACTTTGAATCTGAAAGCAATGTTCATGGGCCTCTTCGAGGGGGCAACCTCCAGTTGAGAAGAACTCTATTACAATAATCTCCAAGCTAGGGTTCTCATACCCTCGACTCCTATTTATACTAAAAAGAAGCATCTAGAGGAAGATCCTTCTAGAAGAGGAAGCTTCTATCGGGTCTTCTTACATTCGCCTTATTCTATTTTATTGAAAGGCCTTATTAATATTGACCTTTATTACATCCAAATATATTGTTCTACCTATGTGCGGGTTAGGACCCTAACATTTCTGCCCCCTTAAAAAAAGCCTTGTCCTCAAGGCTTGAGATGAGGAAATTGTTGCAGAATGGTAGTTGGTTCCCAAGTGGCGTCTGTTGGAGTTGTATCTTTCCACTGGACTAGCACTTCCTTGATGGTTCTCTGATGTAGACAACGCTCACGCTGGTCCAAAACTGCTTCTGGTTGTAGCCAAATGGATCCTTCTTCAGCTAACTCTGGAAGGTTGGTTTGAATTTGGCACTTAGCTCCAATCACCTGCTTTAAGCATGAAACATGAAAAACAAGATGTAGCTTTGAATGGCTCGGCAAAGCTAACTGATAGGAAACTTGTCCCACACTCTTGAGCACGGTATAAGGACAATAAAATTTGGGCTCTAGCTTCTGATAATGCTCGACCTTGAGGGAAGTTTGCTTGTAAGCTTGCAGTCGAAGAAACACCTGATCCCCTTTTGCAAATTGATGTTCAAAGCGACCTTGATCTGCTTGTTTCTTCATGTGATTCTGTTCCATGACCAAATTCTCTTTGAGGGTACGAAGAATGGCCTCTCGAGCTGTAAGTGTTAGGTCAACCCCTTGGACCTTTGAGGCACCTGGTAAGTGTGAGAGAACTGAAGGTGGATTTTGTCCATATACCGCTTCAAAAGGAGTCATGCGTGTAGTTGTATGGTATGAAGTGTTGTACCACCATTCAGCTAGGGGTAACCATTAAGCCCACTAATTTTTATTTTCCGAGGCAAAACACCTCAAATATGTTTCCAAAAACTTGTTGACAACTTCTGTTTGGCCATCAGTCTGGGGATGATAAGTTGTTCTGAGATGCAATTATGTTCCTTGTATCTTGAACAGTTCTTGCCAAAAATTTCTTGTGAAAGTTGGGTCGCGATCAGAAACAATAGAGTGTGGCATGCCATGAAGCTTGAAGACTTGATCCATGAATATTTGAGCCACTGTGGATGTTGTAAACAGGTGTTGAAGGGCGCAGAAATGAGAATACTTTGAAAGGCGATCAACAACCACCATGAAGATGGATTTATTTCCTGATTTGGGTAAGCCGGTAATAAAATCCATAGAGATATCCTTCCAAATAGCAGGTGGAATCAAGAACGGTTGTAGTTTGCCTAACGATTTGAATGTTTCTCCCTTGTTGCGTTGACACACGTCACATTCAGCTACAAAATTATGAATGTCTTGTTTCATACCATCCTAGAAAAAGGAACGTTTGACCTTGTCATAGGTGTTGGTGAACCCGGAGTGCCCTGTTGTGGGTGTAGCATCAAGATCAGAAAGTACCGTGGATTTAAGCTTTGATTGTTTAATTAAATACAAACGGCCTTTGTATTGAAGTTCCTCATGGAGCCAAGAGTACCCTGGGGAAGCTGGAGCATTGGACTACAATTGTTGGATCAACTGTGAACTTTTGGGGTCTTGTAGCCATTCCTGGAGAACGTCTTGGAGCTAATCTGGTACAATGAATGAAAGAGAAAAAAGGTATCCTTCATCTTCATATTTTTGGGAAAGTGCATCCACAACCACATTTTCTTTGCCTTTCTTATAAATGATCTCATAATCATATCCAAAGAGTTTAGTCACCCATTTTTGTTGTTCTGGGGAGGATATGCGTTGTTCCATAAAATACTTGAGGCTTTGATGGTCTATCTTAATTTGGAACCGTTGCCCCAATAGATAAGGATGCCACAGATCCACGACATGCAGAATAGACAACATTTCATTTTCATAGATGGATATGCCCAGATTTCTTTCAGATAGTTGCTTGTTGGTAAAGGCCAAAGGTTGACCCTCTTGCACAAGGACAACATCAATTCCTTTCCCTGAGGCATCACATTCCAACACAAAGGTCTTTGTGAAATCGGGAAGGGTGAGGACTGGAGTGGTGCACATGGCCATCTTCAAGGTTTGAAAAGATTGAGTAGCGGCTGGACTCCAAGTGAAAGAGATCTTTTTTAGGAGAGCAATGAGAGGTTCTGCAATCTGCCCATAGGTTACGCAATGCCCATAATTCTTAATGTAGACTTGTGATAGATAATACCCTAGTAAGCCTAGAAATCCAAATTCTTAATGAACTTGTGATAATACCCTGTTAAGCCTAGAAATCCATGCAAGCTCTTAAGAGTCTTTGGGCGAGGCCAGTCTTGCATAGCTTCAATCTTTTTAGGATCCACCCTGATGCCATATTTGCCAACTAGATGACCCAAGTATTCTACTTCTGAGGCGCCAAAAGCACATTTAGACTGTTTCAGGAAAAGTTGGTGCTGAGAGAGTAGATGGAGAATTCGATCCACATGAGCAAGATTGTATGTCCATGTTTTTCTATAGATGAGGATATCATAAAAAAAAACTAAGACAAAATGGCGGAGAAAAGGACGGAGGACATGATTCATGAGGCTTTGGAAGGTGGAGGGGGCACTACATAAGCCAAAGGGCATGAAAAAAAACTCATAGTGGCCCTCATGACTTATAAAGGAAGTCTTGTGAATATCTTCCTCTTTCATACGTATCTGGTGGTAGCCCAAACGAAGATCCAGTTTAGTGAAGAATTGGGCGCCACTCAATTCATCCAGGAGGTCGTCAATGACGGGAATGGGGATTTTTTCTTTGATGGTAAGTTTGTTGAGGGCATGGAAGTCAGGACACATTCACCAAGAACCTTCTTTCTTCAGGACCATGACCATAGGAGACAAATAGGGGCTCATACTAGGGCAGATAACACCTGCACTAAGGAGTTCCTAGACCATTTTCTCAATTTCATTTTTTTGGGGAAAGGGGTGAAGATACAGACGGATATTGGGAGGAAGGCTTCCTGGTACAAGGGGAATGGAATGATCATGAACACCATGGGAAGGAGGGAGGCCTTAGGGAGTGGAAAAGACCAATTGATGTTTAGAAAGGATGGTTTGGAGGTCTTGCGGTACAGAGGGTGTCTCTATTGCTTGTATCACATGGAGTTGGGCGATAACACCATAATGACCCTTTTTGATAAGCTTTTCCATGCGATGGGAACTAATGATCTCAGGTGAACCTACGGTGATGCCTTGGTACTTATATTGGTGGCCCTCCTAGTCAAATTGCATGGTTAAGTCTTTAAAATCCATGAGAATGGGACTCAATGTCCTTAGCCAGTTTGCACCCAGCACAATGTCACAACCTCCCATGTTGATAGAAAACATATGGAATTTCAGGTGGTAGTCACCAATTTGGAGATGCACATTTTCACAACGCCCTCCACATTTCATGGAGCCACCATTGGCAATCATGATTTGGAAATTATTGACGGCATGGATGTAGCAATGAGTTTCTTGGGCAATGCAGTGATGAATAAAATTATGGGTACTGCCACTATCAACTAGAATGATGACCTTCCAATGCTTTATGTAACCGATTAGCTTGAGGGTTTGGGGAGCGGAGAATCCAGTGAGAGCATTCAGGGAAACGACTAGTTCTACTTTGGGAGGGTCCGAGGGAGGGGTTATGTCAGTGGATTTAGGTGATTCAAACATAGAGGGAGTTTCTTCATCTTCTTCTGAAATCTCCTCGGAGATGGCCATAAAAATATTTTGTTATTTACACTTGTGGCCTGGGAAATATTTGTCATCACAGTTATAACAAAGGCCTTTGAATTGACATTCAACCATTTCAGCCTAGGTCAATTTTTGGATCTTTAGTGGAGGAGAGGGAGTAGTGGGATTTATTGGTTTAGGGCGAGGGATGAAGGAGGGTTTGCAGTTTTGAGAAGATACAACATGTTGTTCTTCTTTATCTCTTTTGGTAGCCTCCACCCAACTCTCAAGCCGAGCCATGAGGACATGGGCCCAAATTTCATTCTTGAGGCCGCTAATAAAACACTCTCGGAAAAAGGCATCAGACATGCCCTCTGTTCTATAAGCCAGGCACTCAAAGGAAGCTATAAAGTCTTCCACTATTCCTAATTGTTTCATCTTTGTCAAATGGCCCAAATGGTTGGTGTCAGTGTCAAAGCATTCATAAAGCTCTACCACAAATTGTGTCCAAGCAATATACCCTTGACGAGAATTTTTTCTCCATTGCCAACATTCTTGATCTAGATGGAGAACAACATACCGGAGTTTGTCCAAGTCATATATAATGTTGTATAAAGAGAAGTAATGTTCCATTTGGGTTACCCAACCAGTGGGGTCTGAGCCATCAAAGTTGGTCACATCCACCCGTGGAAGGCGTAGGTCATGTTGAAATTGATGGTTCTGTAAGGTATGGGAATGAGAGGAATGGTCACCTTCAGTATGTGGGGGTGAGGAAGAAAAAGGGTTATCTATAGGGATATGCAGTTTGGTGCAGAAAGCCGAAAAGACTGATTCAAGCTGGGTGGTGAGGTCTTGTTTGATTTCGCCCATTGAGGACTGCATGGTTGTATTGATGGTGGCATAATTGGCACTGAGTTGTTTTACTTCTTGTTGGGTCTCAATGAGACCAGATTGCAAGGTGTTGAAGAGAGATTGAAAGTCTTGGCTACAAGTATGGGCCATGAGGATGGGGGAACTGAAAAGGGGCGGGCGTGGTAAAAATGTTTTGCCGAAACAATGATATGGATGAATGTGATAAGGACGAAGAGATGAATCCAATGGAATAGGTCTGAAATAATGGTGAAAATTTTTCCATATATTTTTTTATTTTTTACGGAGTTATACTCTGGTCTAAAGAATACTACAGAGAGGAAATGCCCAAATGCTTTACCAGAAAGACATGTGTATTTACTTGGCAACTCGAACACAGTTGTGCGGCAATAGATCTTGTCTATTTTAATTTGTTTATGTTTCTGTCCCCAAGGGTTAGGTATTCAAGGGTTCTACAGACAAGGGTTTTCCCTATGCTATAGCTCTTTGATATACATGTGGGGTCCAACAGTAGTACTCAACCCAATATCTCAGGGCACTAACTAAGGAGGATAGACTGTACCCTTAGATGCACTACCCGACTACCCAGGTACTAAAGAGTATCTTCCTGAGTGTTGTTCTCGGTGACACTATAGAAGTTAGGCGACCGATCGGTTTATCTAAAGAGGGCTTCAGGTAATCTAGGTTGATCCATACACAGGTGTTGTTTGATGCGCTACCACTCGAAGGGGTACCAACAAGGGTTACAAGGGTGACCAACATATGTGTGCTTAATTACCACTTGTATTTCCTCTGTGTATGAATCCCTCAAGCTCAGGTTTATGTGTGTAACAATAGATCTATGTGGCTTAAAGACGCTGAAATATGTCTCTACCATGAAAAAAAAAATTAACCCACACTTTCTGTCGAGGAAAGTGCTTTGATACCACTTGTAATATACCAGATATAAAATGTATGTAGAACATAAATAAAATGCTAGTAATGGCATAATAACAGCAATATAACTAGAACATTCACCACAATAACACTGAAATGATATAAGAATAACAACAGAAATAACACTTTGAATCTGAAAGCAATGTTCACGGCCCTCTTCAAGGGGGAAACCTCCAGTTGAGCAGAGCTCTATTACAATAATCTCCAAGCTAGGGTTCTCATACCCTCGACTCCTATTTATAATAAAAAGAAGCATCTAGAGGAAGATCCTTCTAGAAGCAGAAGCTTCTATTAGGTCTTCTTACATCCGCCTTATTCTATTTTATTGAAATGCCTTATTAATATTGACCTTTATTACATCCGAATATATTGTTCTACCTATGTGTGGGTTAGGACCCTAACAAAATACGAACCTAAATTATATGGATCATGACATTACAGATGCACAAAAGTTCCCAAAGTTGGCAAGGGACTAGTATCTATGTGCCACGATAGTCCAAGAAATAAAAGAAATTGTATTCGAGCCATAAGAATGGGCATTGGGGCTCGCTATGGCAGGAATACTGAACATGCTAGACATCCCAAATTTCGAGAAAAGTACAGAAATAAATACATGTGTGAAGATGCTTCTCAGTTATGTTCATGATCATAAAATATGGATTGACCACTTAGTGGACATTAGCACTGCATTGATTGTGAAAATTATAGGACTACCCAAAACAAGAAAAGATCCAGGCACATTATTCATCAAGGTGGGAGAATGAGCACTCTCAGAAGCAATGAAAGAAAAATTTTCCACAATAAGGTTAAAGAGGGGATTGGATGTCCAACATATCAGTAATAAAAGGGAAATGTTTGCAACACATGTATTGGCATGAAAACTATTGTGCAAATGTCGCAGAGACGAAGTACCGACCACAATAATTGTCGTCGCGAAAAAATGTGTAGAAGGGATCCAAATGAACTGGGCCAATTCTCTCAAGAACTAGGTTTTACAATATTGCACAGAGGCCCAGGAAAAGGGCATCGAGTTCCATTATGCATGGTTTTTAATATTCATTGTACTATTAAGATGGTGAGAAACTCTTTATTACCAATCCATGTGCACATCAAGAAATCACACCTTAGCTTGCAGGTATACTAACTTATGGAACACAACACTAAAGAGGAGACAAAATGAGACAAACATTGTATTATTTACCTACTTAGACTATATCACGTAGATTGTGACACACACCCTGCATTCTATCAGAAACAATAGCAACATACGAAACTATAGCGTAGTTTAGATCTGACATGAAACATATGTATGTACAAGCTAGGAAAGACCCAACACAACAATGCATGCAAATGAGCTACAAGGTGATCGCAGAGGAAGTCGACCTAAAATCCATATACTAGTACAAGGAGATGAAAAAGGGTGCCCATGGACAAGTTCAGACCCAGGAGGACGAGATAACAAACCCAACAGATAGGGTAGGACCATTATATGAAGAGGAGGAACGAGAGACAAGTTCCAAAGAGCTAGGGGATACACAAGGAAAATATCAACAAACAAGAATAGGGGTCACACACAACACATCAAGATCCCCCAAGAAAGGAATGAAAAAGAAAGTACATGGGAGAAACACAAGCAGTGAGAGCGCACAAGAAAACTAAGGAAAAAATACCACCATGTTCATTCTACATATTAACTGAAGGAGACATGGAACGAATTGGACAACAGATGGATGCAACCGTAGAGGAGATTTGGGAGAAAGAAACTAGGAAGAAAGAATCACACCACAATGATATGGAATATCATATGGTATCACTCTAACAGATGATCGATGCAAAATGCAGTAGGACGCAACATAGGTTAGAAGAAGAGGTAGTTGAGGAATGGACCAAGACATAGTAAGTAATACAAGAATAGTTAGGGGTAATCCAAAAGATCCTGGAGATAATGAAATTAACACATTCACAAGGACTAGGTGTAGGAGAAATAGGTATGACAAAAGTGACACAGATTGCAGGGTTGTTGCAGTCGATAACACTGCACAGAGTGATCAATGTGCCAGTAGGGATAAATGGGCTACCCAACCCCGAAATTCAAGAGAATATAGGGACTAAGTCACATGGACTTAATCGTATCCTAGATGAGTAAAAAAGTGTTACGGAGCTTACATATAGGTATTATGCAGGAATTACACATTCGATCAAATATTGTAGCCACAAAAACAACAAAGGTAGAGGTTGAGAAAGAGGAACCACAGAGGAAATATATCGAGGCACTACAGGGAAAGGGCGCAATGCAACAATGAGCCAAGAACATAGAAAAGGAGAAAATCAAAGAAGACAATGAGGCAGAGGAAACTAAGAGGGAGAATATTGAACCAAAAGATAAATTCGATAAACTCTAACAGTAAAATAATGAAGCATGGGAAAAGGCTGAAGAAATAAGGAAGGAAAAGGAGGAAGTCGAGCAATTGGTGCAAAAAATTCAAGCATTGGTAAAGTAGTTATCTAAGGAATTACTAGAATTACCACTGATGGTAGATGCCATGGTATAAGAACAAGTAAGGAATAGTAGTAAGGCTATATAGGGCCTTCACAATAAGATCACATAATTGGAACTGAGCACAACACCAGGGAAATAAATGGATGAAAGAGCGCAAAGGGAAAGGACTACACAGACAACGGTGGAAAATATCAAAATCTTGGAGAAATATTTTATAAAAATATGTGATGAAGGCATGCACATGTGGACAAAGATGATGAACACCCTAGAGCTACAAGCACTGCACGAGTAAATAAAGGTTTTGCAGGAACAAGTGATTCAAGCCATGGACCATGCAGATATTATCCCATGAACCGAAATAATAACAAAAATGTTGGCTAATAAGAAATTACCTATTCCAGTGGAATAACTAAAATAAGAACAATAGAGGATCACATAGGAGTTGCGACCGTGACAAGATGAGGCACTCAGGGTACTAGAATAAGTAGCTACTACGCAAACCATCATAGCATTAATAGTGCAATACAGCAAGGAAAAATTAAATAGATTGACATCCCAGACAATGGAGGAAATTATGAACAAGGAAACCTAAATCACAACAGCAATACATAAATCAAAGGAGAGCCTCCAAGAATTCATTGATACATGGAAGAGAACAACAAAGTATGCCTAAGTGGCTCGGGACAAGCCATAGGTGAGTGTTGGGATCCTATTGGGTAGGGAGGTTGGATAGAGAACAATGAGAACATATGAGGCACAAATAAAAGGTGCAGGATCAAGAATATCAATGAAGAAGGGAGAGGAAAGAGAAGAAGATGGGAATTAGGAAGAAACAACCAGCGTAAAATCCAGGAAAACCAATGGAGAATGAGCTCTATCCAACTCATAAGGAGTTGTTTCTAGCTGATAAGGAGTGTGAGCTAAATCATTGTGACCTGTAAATAAAAACTGAGAAAAGGAAGACTAAATAGGAAAAAGAGAAGAGAATTTTAGAACAAGATAAGAAACATAAGAACAAAAGAAACACAAGAACAAAAGAAACAAAAGGACAAAAGAAACAGGAG
The DNA here is from genome assembly GCA_010110895.2 of Picea sitchensis. Taxonomy (NCBI): domain Eukaryota; kingdom Viridiplantae; phylum Streptophyta; class Pinopsida; order Pinales; family Pinaceae; genus Picea; species Picea sitchensis. The sequence continues at coordinate 23,091 of SNQJ01S0035650.1, read as the reverse complement.
AACAACAATGATAGTAGAAAAGAGACAAATGGAAGAGAAGGGGCATGAGAATATAAGAAGAGAGGACTTATGAGTAGTATTTTTATTTGTAGGATGTTCTGCATGTAAATAATCCATTGATGTAAGAAGAGGAATGTATATTGAACATATGTTGTAGTGTAGAGTGCAACAAAATTCCTTAACTATAATAAATAATCAAATCTTTTGTGGATGTATCCCAGGAGGGGTTGATCCATGATAAATTATGTAAAATTATGTTGTTGAAAGGTTATTGATGCATGCATTATTTTAATTCATGTCTATATGGTGTTATTTCCTATCTTTACTATGGTTGAAGTCTATCTTTACTGATATTGTTGATAGATTCATGTGAAGTAACCTTAATTATATGTTTAACTACTAAATGATAAGAATAGAGACTGATATGCATAAATAGTTAAGTAAAGAGGTAAGGTTAACTAGGATATGGTGCGCAAAGGGATATTGTAGTTATGATAGTGTGTGCCTCCCTTCTTTCCCTCACCACTGTAGAATATTGGTTCCTACAGTCCCCATAAATATACCTCAGGTGAGACTTTGCCTACTCATAGGTGATGCCGAAAGGTCTAGTATCTATAGGGTTTTATTGAAATAATTACCTTGAACCCAGGGTTTTGAAGTTATCCGCATGCGTGTGCCAACAATTGGGTTTGTGGTATGGACTCCTTGAGATAGTTCTTTTCTTCTTGTTCCTCTAAGTTTACTATTGTATTGGATAAGTCATCTCACCATTCTCTCTATGTAAGAAATCTAGTTTGTCTCACATGGATGTTTTCTCTTATAATGAGGCCTTAAGATGTCTTTTCTTTCAACAGAATGAAAATTCCTCGTCATACCAACAATTGGTAGCATTATGGCCCCTCTTCTTACAACAATGAAAAACAAGGAATTCATTATTTGAGGCATACCTCATAGTCTTATTCTTCTTATTTCCTTGCATGATATTCTTGTTACTTTATTTTATTACAGGTGTATGTTGATTCTGTGAGATCTTATCATAATTTCCCTCCTTTAATTTTCCACAAGAAGGGTAAAGAAGTAGTAAGATGCCACCTTCATCTGCTACATCTCTTCCTTCTAATGAGTAGGCCAACTTTGGCATGTCTTTGGCCTTCATAAAGTTATCATGGTTTTCATGGTCATGGTATTTTGACCTCTTCCATCGAAGCCTAGGCCCTCATGCTTAACCCATGGTGAGGATACAATGGGGATCAATATGCTTTTCCTCCTCTAACTTATCCCTTTTCCATGATATCCCATCTACCTTGGGATCTTGGAACCAATGGATTATGTATGATTTTCAAATTCACCAATATGTGCTTGAGATACATCCAAGGAAGGTGTGATTACCAAAGTGGTCTCGGTCATAGTGTTGGCATCTATAGTAGCAATGGAAGATGGCCCTTCTTATCAATGTTCTTGGATATTTTTATAGAGATTTTATAAGGCCTCCTTCTTCTTCGCTAACTCTTGTTGCAATTGCATCATTATTTTCATGAGCCTATCCTCTTGCCATATATCCAACTCAATGGCCTTCTCACCAAGGTGTACAAGATACACTATGTGTTTGTCCTAATAGGTCATCATTGCAGTGAAGAATTATTGGTATTATCCAAACTTATTGTTTATGAATCATAGTAGTTTGGTAGAGGTATCAATACACTTCTCCACCTCTACCATCCTCTATTTGAGCATATGAAATCATTCTCTTCTAAAATATGTGCATTTTTGGCCCTTAATTCTTCCAACTTTAATTTTCTTTCCTTACCTATGCTAAGGTATGAAATGTTATATTCAAAGGTTTATCCATTATCATGGTTAAAGATGAAACTTCTATGATACCATATGATCCATAAATAAGGAAATTATAGCCCACTCACTTTCACCAACAAGCAAATAAAATTTAACTAACGACATTGCTAACATAACGATTTATAAAATTTAACGTAGCGATGAAACCATGGTAATCTAATGCCTTGACATAGGTCACTCTTTGGTGCCTCTCATAATTTAGTGCATGGAATTGATCCTATACCACTTCCTCAATGTTTTTCATTGTATCTCCTCCTCTGTGGGCCACTTGACTTTCTCAAATATACCATCCTTTTCATTCATGTAGCCATAATATGATGTGTCATCAGTTCACTTGTAGATCACATACCTAGACATCCTCTTATTTACCTAGATGGGTCTTATTGAATACCTCTTTAAGGGTGGGAAGTGTTTTGTAGATATGAAGTATCTGTAACCAGGGTCATTACCTGTGGCACCGAGAACATCAACTTAGTTCCCTTCCATGCCAATTATTTTGGCCACTAATTTGTCATAATTAGAACTGACAAGATATACTATTGAATCCTTCCAATGCATTTTTTCCCTATTCAGAAAGAAAGGACCTTGGTGGATGTATTAATTATAACATTTTTTCAGCCTCAAGATTGACCTGAGATCTATATTGTATATTTAATATAATTTAAGACGCACATTTGGAAAAACAATCGATGATCCATAAGCTTTTTCAACATGTCTTATCACTAAATATTAATAGTTTCCTTGGACTCGACCTTCTCTTCCATGAGATCCTCATCTGTGTGCTTAATCAAAATTTCATCTTGTTTCTTCTTCTCCACAACCATGTACTAGATCACTTTCTCATCCAGAATTGGAACATGGGAAACAAACTCTCGCTCTCTTTGTTGTTGGTTTCCTTTGTCTTGCTCTTCCATTTATTTCGACAGATCATTATATTCCTCGAATAGTATTAGATTAATGAAAATGAAATACTTTATATTGATCATTAACCTATCCTGATTCGAAATAGACTTGATCCTATGCCACTCCCTCAGTGCTCTGGCCCACATCTCCTCCTCTATGAACCAGTGAGATTTCTCCAAGATATCATTCTTCTCATCATTGTCTCCATAATAAACTATGTGAATTTGATTCTAGATCGCATACATAGACCTTTTCTTCTTCACCTCACAGGGATTATCAAATATCTATTTGACATGAAGGAGGAATTTCCCAGCTGCATTTGTATAATTCGTTTCTAGAATATTGTAACATGGAATATTCCAACATTCAATTGTACAAGTGCAACTGAGAAATTCCTCCCCGGTGTCAAAGAGATATTTGATAAGGCCCTCGAGGTGAAAAAGAGGAGGTATAGGTATGAAATATACAAGTTAATTGATGTCATTTATTATGGTGACAATTATGATGAGAATAATATCTTGGAGAAAGTCGAGCGACCCATGGAGGAGGAGATGCAAGATAGAGCGCTAAGGGAGTGGTAGACGATCAAGTCTATCTAGAGTGAGTCAATTTTTATGATCAAGAGTGGTAAGCTCATTTCCATTAATTTTTTCCTATTCATAGAATATGATCATGTGGTGGAATAAATGGGAGAGAGGGACAAGGGAAACCAACAATAGAGAGAGAGAGAGAGAGAGAGAGAGAGAGAGTTTGTTTCCCATGTTCCTCTTCTGGATTAGAAAGTGATTGAGCGCATGGTTTTACATAAGAGGAAACATGTTGAAATTATTATTAAGTACATGGGTGAGGATATCATAGAGGAGTATGTTTAGGCCAAGGAAATGCTTAATATTTAACGATAATTTCTTGTTGAACAAGGAAAAGGGGCACTGGGAAGCTCTGACCATAGATCTTGGTAGTCTAGTCATGACAATGTAGGGGCCAAAATTATGGGCTTGGAAGGGAACAAAGTTGATGTGTCTGGTATAATAGGAAAGGGCCCTAGTTACAAATACTTCAGGGCTACAAAATCCCTCCCCGTACTCAAAGATATATTCAACAAGCACCCTTGAGGAAAAGAAGAGGACGCGTAGGTATGCGATTTACAAGTGAATTGACTCTCGTTCATATTATGGCTACATGAATGACAAGGACAATATCTTGGAGATAGTTGATAAGTTTGTGGAGGAGGATATCCAAGTTAGAGAACCGAGGAAGTGGTGGATGATCGATTCCATGCGTTAAATTATGAGTGGCACCGAAGAGTGACCTTTGTTTTTTCCTCGAGAAAGAAAAACCCCCGCAAAACTTTGATTGTGGAAGTTTTCATACATACTTCATCAATTAAATTGTTTCTCAATGCATTTTTACATAACAACCCCTCTGTTTTGATTTCAATGGAAAGAGTGTGCTATAAATAATATAGCATACATGTATATTGTGTTTTGTCAAATCATGTTGATATTGTTGTTGTTTGATCTATAAAATGTATAATAAATATGCTAATGATCTCTCTTTTTTTAAATTAAATTTAATATGTATCACTCATTAGAATTTAGAGTTTACATATAATGTTTAACTTTAGTTTT
>SNQJ01S0035650.1:0-18699 GCA_010110895.2 Picea sitchensis | reverse complement strand
ACCACTCATTTCTGTTCTGTTCATTTTGTAAGGAAGGCATTCAGTTGAGGATTTCCGAAGGACCTTCCGCTGGAGAGAAGAGGAACCATTATCCCTTGCTTCAGCATGTGCTATGGTTTTCGCTAATAGATCAAGCCTTGAAACCATTGATGACTCCCTTGTTTCATATTTGACGTTTTTTGTTTATTTTCGAATTGTTATTTTCTCTCAGCTGTTAGTTAGATAGTATTTAAATTCTGTTTTCTGTTAACCCTTTTTTCTCCACAGCTCATCCTATTCTGCCTTGCTGAGCCCAACAGGGCATGCTAGTGCTCCCATTTTTTCTCACCCGGCGACGATTCGAGCATGAACATCTTGGACGACTGATTTTCCCCTGGCTTGACTTCTTCCTCGGCCTCTTTGACCTTGTTTTCGGCTCAGCTTCTCTTCCGCCTTTAGAGCCATTTGATAAGCATCTTCCACCATTCGGATGGTCATCATGCTCATCTCATCCTGAATTTCATATCTCAGCCATTCATATACCTGGCAACCTTTTCATCATTACTTTCATGATGACCTGCTCTGATGTTCAGCCTGTAGAACTCTTCAGTGTACTCCTTTATTGTCATAAGCTTCTGTCTCAAATTTTGCATCCTTCGAAACAGAGAAATTTAATAATCCTTGGGAATGAATTTTTCCTTCATCTTTGCAATCATCCTATCCCAACTCTTGCTTTTCTGCTTACCTTGGTAGCGTCTTTCAGCTTGCAATTCATCCCACCACAATGTTGCATGTCCTTTAAGTCTCATGACAACATGTTTGACCTTCTTGTCTTCTTCGACATCTTCATAGTCAAAATATGTGTCCAGAGCTCTAATCCAGTCTAGAAGCTCTTCAGCATTCAAGTTTCCCTCATAGACTGGAATGTCCATTTTGGCTCTTGGACTCATTCTTGCAACAGCTCTAATCAAGCGCTCATTTGCTACATCTTCTGCTGAAATTTCTTCTTCTTCATGTCCAACATCATCTTCACTTTCAGAATCACTGACATCTCCAATATCAGCTCTGCACCTTTGTTTGATTTCCACATCCATGAGTTTGGCGCGAATGTCATGCAGATTTCTTTCTACTTCTGGGTTTTGCACCTGCCTTCCCCTTCCTTATGGCATTTCCCAATCCTCTGGTGGATTGGGTGTTTTCCTGTCTCTTATTCTAGGCGGCATGGTGAATTACCTGATACCACACCTGACGCAGCCCTAACAACCCGCAGGTCGGAAGTCCACGCACACAGGATCATTCTTCTCCTCTGGCTCGAAGATCTCTCTTGAATTGGCTCTTCAATTTCCCTTTCGGGAAATATGCACCCACAGGAAACCTCACGAATCTCCCTTCGCACTTCGGGAGACCTGACTTCGCGATTTCGCTTGTCTTGTGGTCAAGAGGTTGTGCCTTCAGACCTCCGAACACCGATATGCCGAGTTCCAAAAAGAACGCTGGAACTTTAATGTTCTACCTCCTCAAACAAAAATCAACGGTTCTGGATCTTCTCTTTGATCCAATGGTCAGTGCGATTTCGTGACCCAGGAACTTGAGATATCCAAAGCTCAAGTTCTATGTCCCATCTACCTTTTGGGTCCCACAATTCTTACTTCCAAATATCACGATACCCGAAATGCCGATACGGGCACACTCCTTCTCTTGTCAGTTCCCTCCGTGCATGACCACCGGCTAGGCCTAACTCTAGCACTTTTCACTTCTCGCCACTTCATGAGTTTCGATGTCGAACTCCCAACTCTTGTCTCGCGAATCCCTAAGACACAAGAGGTCAACGGGCTATTGACTTTTTTTCAAAAGGTGATGCACGAATCTCGATACATGTCACAGATAGCTGGTCCCACACATACGTCTCTTCGCCCCTTCGGGACTTCGACTCTCACAACCTAGAGTACCCAACCTTTGGGCTTTCACCTCGCGAACCTCTGAATTTGTGAGATTTCTAGATTTTCACCACCTGTCCTCCCTGGATGGATGGCTCTGATCCACTCGCCACTTCACTACTCGCCTTTCATGACTTCGTGAACCTTGATACAAAACCTCTGACCCTTCAACTCATGAAACCCAGAAATGATATTTCGCGAGAGATCCAATGACCCTGGTTGACTTGGATCCTATGGCCCTGATTTATTCTGAGCTTACGCTTGAGGAAAGCTCGTCGTAACATACTTGCTTCTCGTCAAGATATGAAGGCCCTTGTGACTTCATGAATTCTTCTCAGAGAATTCCGACCGTCCATTTCTTCCTTCAAGAACTTCTGCACTCGTAAACAAAGTGTTTTTCCATAGAACTTAACCAACTGCAACACAAAATTGTGACGCCTTCTTCCAACGCCTCAAGGTACCAACCTTATGTGATTTTCTTCGATGACTGTGAATACCCTATCCCTCCTAAGCTTTCTCCAACTATGAGTCTTAAAGAAGACTCCCGCACGCACTCCTTGCGGCGAATCCTTTAATTACTTCAAAGAATTGAAGTCCTTCGACTCTGCGCACTCCCTGTAGTAGTAGTCCTTCAACAATTACTCAGGTTCGTAAACTTTGAGACTTTACTCGGCCTGCGCACACCTTGCACGACTCCTGTGCTCTACTTGCACTTCTGCAAGAATGAGGACAGTTGTTTTCCCTCCTGAGCTTTCAGAGATAAGACCCTGAACTCTTGTCAATGCACTCCTTGCAGACAACTTCACTGCACTCCTTGCAGGAACTCTTCCTCAGATAGAGAAACAATTGAAACTCATTCCTTACTCTCTCTCAAACTTCAAACACAAAGCATGAAATCATATACACAACATATAAAGCAAATGTATAACAGAAAGTAAACATCCATGATCATAACATTCAACATGCATACACAAAGAACAAACACGGCACCATGAATTTGAATCAAAGCTCTTTCTATTAATTCAAATCTCTGTACATGCGTGTTTTCAACTACAACTCTCTGCTCTCTTCTCTATCCTCTATGCTCATAATCCTCTTACAACTATACAATGAGGGTGTCTATATCCCGTTTCCCTCTTGCACTCTAAAAATGTCTAATCTAGAATTAAATTATATCTACCCACATTCACTTATGCACAAATGCCTCTATCTACTTTAGACGAGAGCAGGACGCTCAAGGTCTGATTACAATGCTCCTCCATAAATGTGAGTATGCCTCTTATTAACTATCCCATTAATTATATGGCGCTTTCAAACTTCAAGACATTTCAACAAGAAATGTGTTGGCGCTTGTCCAGCTGTCCTCCACATCTACGCATGATTGCTACCTGTTGGCGATGCTCCTGCATCACCCATTGACTCCTCTCCAAATCAAGAAGGCGGTGGGAGAAACAATGACTCACATCCCTAAAGGTGTGTTTAAAAAGGCTTCCCATAATCCAACCACAAGGGCCACACATAAATATTCTGTTCTATAAGATCTGACATACACCCCTTGCACAGTGTCTACTCCGGAAGTCCGCCAGAGTTTCCTCTCGCAGATAAAAGCTCTTTTGTCGTCGTTGGGAGAGGCAAAGACTAGTAACCCAACAAAAATCATTTTCGATCGAACCGGCTTAAAGCCCTGTGTTCCTCACCACGTTTCCTTTTAGATATTAGTGGCTTATACCACTAAATATTTTATGCAAAACATTTTCCACATAATGGTTGATGAGGGTGCCTCGACTTGCATGATTTCATTGGCATATTGGAAGGCCATTGGCCAACATGAGTTGTCTATGTCTCCTACATTGCTTACAACTTTTGACGTTTGATCATTTAGACCACATGGAATAATTCATTCCTTTCCCATATAGTTAGGGGGTAAAACTGTGTTTTTCGAAGCTGAAGTGGTCGATGCACCTCTCGACTACAACCTGTTGTTAGGAAGAAGTTGGAATTATGCGATGCATGTAGTGGTTGCTACGATTTTTGGGATCTTGTGTTTTCCTCATGCAGGCCGAATAGTGACCATCGACCAATTGTCCTTCTCTCATCCTTACCGTTCATCGGGGGCTTCCATGGTCCCAATGATTGACAATCTGCATCCTGGAACTATCAATTTAGATGTTGGTTTGTTTATATCATTGATGGGAACCTTTTATTACCCACCAAATTCTAGCTATGTAAATATTATATGGGTTATTCCCGAACAACCGAGGGATGCAATTTTTCAAGTATCATTATTTCAAACGAACTACTTTAATGATCCATGGAATTTAACTTCCCCATTAGCCTTGATGGAAGGGATAGGGAATCATGGCATGACCATGCTCTTATATGTGGCTGAGGTTACGTACAACATTGTCCAAAAAACTTCAACCAACCCCGATCCGGCTCCCCCACAGAAGTTAGATCCATTTCGTGAACCTATTTGGGCTCAAAAAACAAAATCCACTCAAGATCCTTTAGAATTGGTCTTTCCCTCTGATGAGGCGATTCTCTAGGCAATGACTGGTCCCAACATACCTTGGGATGATCTACATCATAGATCTTATTTCCTTCCCGAGCTTAGGAGAATAGAGGCGGGAGAATTTGTTTTGACCGTGAATGGAGATAATGCTTGTCCTCTCAATCCTTTGGCTATGCACGAAGTTTATGCCTACGGTAAAATGGAAATAATTTATATAATGATTCTAATCGATACCTCCAAAACCCCTGGTGCTGTGGAGAATGTTTTCTTCGGAGCATATTTCTCCCCTTAAGAGATTCGAACTTACACCGAGTTATTCAAATATTTCCGTGACATTTTTGCCTGGTCTTACGAGGAAATTCCAGGCATCAACCCAAGAATTTTCGAGCATGAAATCAAGACTTATCCTAATGCCAAACTGGTATGACAGAAGATTCATCTGGTCAATCCTAGAAAAGTGACAACAATCAAGGCAAAAGTAGAAAACTGCTCAAAGCCAGTTTTATCTACCCTATACAATTGACAGAATGGGTGTCAAACTCGATTATGGTTAACAAGAAGCAGGGCACAATTTGCGTTTGTATGGAATTCACTGATTTGAATAAGGCATGCCGAAACGAAAATTTCCCTACCCTATTTATCGATTATATTTTCGATGAATGTGCAACCTGTGAAGTCTTTTTGTTCATGGATGATTTTTCAGGATACAATCAGATCCAAATCGAACCCAAGGACCAACATAAAACATCTTTTATCTATCCTTGGGGTACCTTTGCGTATCGTAAGATGATTTTGGCTTGAATAATGTTGGAGCCTCCTTTCAATGGGCCATGTTGTTTTCTTTTCATGACCTCAAACACATAGTTGAGGAATACCTTAATGATATAGCATCACATTTTGACAAGAGACTTGATCATCCCTCCCATCTACGACTAATCTTTGAACAATGTCACTACTATTAGATTCACTTGAATCCTAACAAGTGCAGTTTATGCATGACATGACGTCATATTTGAGGTTTTATTGTATCGATAACAAGGATCGCCATCTATCCTCTCAAGGTTGAGGTGATAGTTCAATTTCCACCCCCGTGCATGATACCCTAGATTCAGATCTTACAGGGGAAAGTGAATTTTCTTCGGTGTTTTTTCGCAAATTACGCCAAGATCACTAAAGGGTTTATGAGTCTTTTGAAAAAATGGGTCCCATTCTGTTAGGATGAAGTTTCTCAACTCTCCTTTGAAGCGTTGAAATGTTCCCTGACATCTGCCCCTCTACTCCGACCTATTGATTATAACATTTATTTCTTGTTGTATTTGGCTGGTGCAGAGTCAACCATCAACATGGTCTTGGTTAAAGAAGATGATATGCTCGAAGAGTACATTATATATTACCTTAGTTGAGGCCGTTGGACCAGAACTCAACTACTCTCACGTTGAGAAACTTGCTTTAGCGACTGTCCATTTTGTCCAATAGTTTCTTCAATAAATTTTTCTTCACGAGACCATCGTCATCATTGTCGTCAACCCTTTCCAATATGTTTTAACATGAAGGGTCATTGGTAGAAATATTAGTAGATGGATAGTCATATTACAAGAATTTGACTTGGATTTTTTTTCTACGAAATCCAAAAAGTCATTGTTATTTTTCGCACTTATGTCGGAACTTCCAGTCGAGTCTACTGATATCATGCCCGAAGAATCGCCTATTAATGGAAATATTTTTCTAATTGCATCTTCAGACCCCTAGTATGGAGATATACTTTTGTATATCAAGAATTTGAAGTGCCCGTCTTCTTATTCTCATGATGAGCATCGACGAATTCGACATCAGGTGCACAAATATCTTATCCTCGATGACACATTGTATCGTCGAGGTGTAGATTGCATTTTTCGACAATGTCTTACCCATGAAGAGGAAGCATTTTATTTGAATGACTATCACACTGTCGTATGTGGCAGTCATTTGTATGGGTTCGAAACAACCCAAAAGATTCTATGTGCAGGTTACTTCTGGCCCTCATTAATCAAGGATTTATAGAAGTGGTCAAGAAGTGCCACCCATGTCAGATCTTCTGTCAGAAGATGCGGGCACATCATACTCCTATGTCTCCAGTCATTGTTGTTGGTCCTTTCACCAAGTAAGGGATTGATTTTACTACATGTCACCTGAATTCATCCAGGGGCATCATTACATCATCGTAGTAGTAAACTACTTCATGAAGTGGGTTGAAGCTATGCCAACGTTTAGCAATGATGGAGAAACAATGACTCTTTTCATTTTTAATCAAATAGTAGAAATGTTTGATATCCCAAAGGATATTGTCACTGACCATGCCAGTCACTTCTAAAACAAAATGATAATTGAATTAACGTCAAATCTAAGTTTCAAACAAGAACATTCGTCACCTATTACCTGCAAACAAATGGTCAGGTTGAAGTTGTGAATAAGTCTCTTAATACTATTCTTCAGCGAACGATCAATTATGCTATTTCGAATTGGAATTTGATGTTATATTGAGTGTTATGGACCTATCGAACTTATGTGCAGATTGCCATTGGTTTTTCAAATTTTCAAATGATATACAAGCTAGAAGAAGTCTTACCTATTGAATCTCAGATTCCTTCTTTAAATTTGGTAGTGGAATTACTGTCGGAAACTTCACCACTTGAGGAACGCCTTCTATAGCTCAAGCAACTTGATGAGAAGCATTGTGATGCAACCTTAGCCAATGAGGCTCATAAGAAATGAGTAAAGTGTCATTATGATAGGTCTGCTCATCGTCGGTGTTTTTCCAAAGGAGATCTTGTCCTGGTCTATGATCAAGACAAGGATCCCCTACGGGTAGGAAAGTTCAAACCCATGTGGTTCAGACCACTCATTGTGAAAGAGGTCTTAGAGAAGGCAGCTTACCGTTTGATTTATTTTGAGGGAAATTCCTTGGGGGAGACTAGAAATGGTCTCTACCTTAAGAAGTACTACTCTTAGGATGGTCACCTGGGTGACTTCTTGTATATATGTATAGCCTCTTATACACTTTTTATAATTTTTGTTTTGTGGATGTGTAGTTATTTATGTCTTCTTTTTCACTATGGAAGATGTCAAATGAATCAGAGGTTTATTTTGGGTTCCTAAACGATTCTATATGACACACTCAGAGGCTTGCTTCCGTAGCTTGGGGGATTTTCACACATGGAGGCCAATTGCTATCTTCCATAGGTATTTGTCTAGGAGACGCTACAAAAAAAAATTCGAGTACATCACAGTGATAGAATTTATTCATGATGCTTTGTCACATGGAATTTATCACCTTCGGGTCTACCTAGATGCTCATCTAGTTGTGTCCTAGTTAAATGGGGTTTACCACATTTATGATCCCACTCTACACCGATGAATCCTTAGGGTGCATCTCTTAGAACAATCTTTCGATTACATTACGTATATCCATGTTCCTAGGATATTTAATCATATAATAGATACTCTAGCTAATCAATTTTTATATTGGAATGTTTCTCACATATAAAAAACAAATCACACACATACACATGTAAATACATTTGTACAAATGTAATCCATGAGACAAGAAATAGGTAATATATATATATATATATGTGTGTGTGTGTGTGTGTGTGTGTGTGTGTCCAAAAAATAGTGTTATGAGTACATAGGTGGGAATGAAAGCCTCAAAAGTCATCATTTTACATCGCTGGGATTATGCCCTCAAAAAATACATATAGTACAAAAAGTTCCCTCGGCACATCAATGGTCTAGTGTTATATAAGGACGAGGCCTATTGGCCCTGTTATAATGTACATCAACATTCACAAGACACTAGAATAGATGGAACCAAGTATGAGGCACCCCTACTACATGTGGTTGCATAATAGGGGGGATATCCTCAATATCGGCCATAGGAACAACATGAGTGAGCGCAATGAGGTTGCACTCCACTCGTTGCAAGAATCTGTCATCCTGTCTGGCTAATGGTCCTCTTGCAACTACTGGTCCTTATTTAGGTCGAGGATGTCTCCGAGTCCTGGTGAAGTCTTCTAGTCAAACAAGCCCCACATATGTACATAAACGATACACACTTCAGTACTCTATACACACGTAAAAAGGATATATATGAAAATTAAAAATTAAATAAACTTTAAAATATATGTTACGTATCTCACCACACTCCCAGTCGAGAGGCAAAGGAATGTCTAGGTCTCTGGTGAAGTTGATCCCTGCATATGGCTAATCCTCGATCACTAGGATCTGACATGCCCACCAGTCAAAAAACTTGTTGTCAAAGGCCTCTATGGTTGTCCCTCCACCCTGTCTAGGTAGTAATGCTTCCCACCTGATCACTGCTAAGAAGGCAGCTACATGCCCCCTTACTACTTCTATGGGACTGATATTGGGCACCCTCTCAAAGAAGAAGGAGCACAAGATAGTATCAAACCCAAAGTTATTGTTGGTATGCCACTGACACTTTGTAAGTTGTCTCTTCATGTATAAAAGCATGGTAGTAATCCAGTTAAAAATGGTCGCCTCCAAGCACTGAATGGCATAATGCATATGTTTTCGAGAGGCCTGATAAAGGGTCATGGATCCAGTAATCTACCTAATCAAAACTACGATCACACATAAAGAGAGGTTGGTGATATTGTGGTTTGGCACATGAGAACCTACCTTCTCAGTGTCATCCTCACAGTACATCCTGATGTATTCCTTGATGTTTAACGACCCTAGAGGAAAGGTCCTCAAGTTGACTAGTTCCCCTTTTCTAGAAAGGCCATCCAAAAAATAGATATCTTTTGTGGTTGGGGTCAATGATTGACCCTCTAGCATGAATGCCTTAGAATCAAGATTCCAATACTCCACAAGATAATTGAGCAGCCTTGGTTTTTCTCTCATAAATGGACACTGGAAGAAATTCCATAACCCACATTGTTTCAACGTAACGATGGCCATAGGGTCCTCCTCGACTAAGACATCGATCTCCTCATGCTCTCTCTCTCTCTCCAGTTAGCATTCATCATGTTACATGGAAACAATTGAGAGGATTCAGTGCTTGACTTTGATCTTTTCAAAGTACTAGAGGGTGTACACAAGCTTCTTTTTAGAAAGTCATGTATGTATGTGGGATGCTTAGTACTCTTCCCAAGTACATATGCGAGCTGGCCCTGGAAAACCCACATACATGCAGGGTCGCTCTTTTTACAAGAGCATGCCCCTACCAAACACAAAAATAAAGCTTAAAGGAAGGATTGAATTTCAAGTGTGGGTGTTTTTTACTTACCTGGTCCAAACAGAAGGTTGTTTCCTTCACTGAAGCTCCTAGAATCCACTCTTTTAGCAAAGGGGTTTTTTGAACTTTTGGTTTATTTTCAAATTACAATGGTAAAAATGAGTTGTCCACTTCTATTTATAGACTTTTTTGGCCCTTTTGCCCCTTTTTGGCCCCATTTGACTTTTTTCCTATCTTGGGGATCACTTGATTTCACTTCTGAGTTTTCTATTGGTTGTTCTTGTACTATTTTCCTTTTGGTTTGGTAATTTTTTGGGATTGGTCACATTTTTTTATATCCTTTGGTAATAGTCACTTTTTCCAACTTTTTTCATATAAGTTAGGATTTCAATCCCACTTGTTGCATCTTGTTATATTTTTCACTTTTCCATAGGGTTGACCCCACCGAAGTATGACATAGAACCTTTATTACTTCTTTAGATGTGTCATAATAAGGTGGTAAAGCCCACCTTTACATGGATTCCCTAGGCATATTCTTTGCTGCATTTTTGGCATCCACACTGTCAGTAATGACTATAGTCTTGAGAGTCTTGGTTAGTCCTGTCATGATCACATAATGAATCCTCATTCATTTTTTAATCATCATCCTAGGCCTTACCCTCAGGACTCCCTAATGAGCATCCTTTGTTGTCTTTCAAGCTCGCTTTGAAATTTGAAAGAAACATCCAATAAGACTGGATTTATTCTTTTCGATATTGTCTGGATTAATTGAGAATAGTATCCCGCTGGAGTCTTCTTTAAGCCCTTTTCAGACTCTCTAAAAATGAAAATATTGTTGAGTGATCTTGTTTCCCTTCATGCTCACCAAACTCAAATTTGAAGGCACATTTGTCCGGTGGTAGTTAACCCCTTTTTGGTTCGGATGGCTAATTTTACAAATAAAGGTATGATCTAGGAACTTTGGTTCGCTAGTAGATTATTCTCATGCGTAAGTTTAACCCTTTTTTGGGCAAGAGGGATTAAATCTTTGAAAAAGGAACATTCTTCTTGGTTTTGGTTTATCACCTTTTTCGGGCTTCAGAGATTACTTATGAAAAAGGAACCCCCCCCAGAGTCCATAGTTAAGCTCTCTTTAGACTCGATAAAATTGAAAATATCGTTGAGTGACCTTGTTCCTTCACACTCGTTAAATTGGTCCAGAACAACATCTAGTTGCATGATTTTAACCCTTTTTCCAGCCAATAGATTATAATCCGACCAGCCGTTATAGCGGAAAAAGGTATTACTCGAAAGAGATTCATCGCTTCAGGATATCTCCTTAGTTACACTTTTTTATACTTTTTCTGGATAAGGAGAGTAAACTCAGAAAAATTATGTGAGTCCATAGTTAAGCTCTCTTTTAGACTCCTTAAAATTGAAAATATTGAGTGATCTTGTATTTTTCACACTACGTTAAAATGGTTTTGAATAGATGTATTTTCGATGCAATTTTAACCCCTTTTCAAACTGAATAGACTAACTCTGAAAACGGTACTTCCTGGAGTCTTCTTTTGCATTTTAGACTCTCTAAACATGGAAAAAACTATTGATCTTACCTTCTCTGTCATGATTAATCACATTGGGGGTATCATCTTTGCATCTTTGACCTAATTCCGGCTCCATGTTGCTCTCAGCTGAACCTTTGAAGAATTCCTTATACCCAATCCTCGCAACACTTCTTGCCTCTTTGACCTGACACCTTGACCAATGGAGTAATTTTCCCAGTGTCCTTATCCTCCACATGTCTCCTTTCTGAGAGCATTAGTGTGTTCCATGCACTTGAATCCATTTGCTTGATCATTGACACTCATTCCTCCTTTGTAACATAGCATTCTTTTTTATTCTTTTTAAAATCTCTTTAAAAAGTGAAAAGACAAAAAAGTCAGATATTCCAAAAAGAGGGGATGGGAAATATACGTCTTTTGGAAACAAACATAGTCACCCTTGGACAAAGCCCATCCTTCCATATTTTTTTCAAGCATTAGGATCTAGTATGACCTAAGGAATTTGTTGTCGCTAAATAGAGTTGTCCCGTCTTCTATTTGGCTACTCTTTAAACTTATATGGAAGTTCGTTACCTCCGCATCACAAACATATGTCAATGCCATCCTGCCTGATTCTGATAATCTTGTGTGTCTTTTTTTCCAAGGAATATTTTACCCAACCTAGGTCGGCCTTTCTACAGTTCTCTCAAATTTCGCCCAGTTCAACCATCCAGAGGTTGATCAATTCTAGATTCAAAATTGGTTCTACATGATTATCATTGATCCTCTAGTATTTTCCCAGCGGATTGTTGAAGACCTTAGGGGTAGTGAGTTATACATATCCCATTGTAATGCTACCTGAGTTTTTAATATCTTTAATTTATTTCTCAATCTATGAAGACCTCATCTCGATAGGAATCACACTAGATTCTTGAAGATTACATCTTGTACTTGTATATCTTGACTAATTTTGAGATGTAGATTGATTGTGTATTTCTCGCTGCTACACTTTATGTGGATTGCCTGCGGCATGGATCTATAGTGTATTTTATTGGCATCCATGATTCATTTCATCACGAGCATGGGTATTCCCATGAAAGAGACAATTGTTGTTTTACATATGGAACCTCTCGAACTCTGGTCTTGGGCTCACTCGATTTTGTGCATTGGTGAAGATGTTGTAATGTATTTAGTCCATCAATTGATATTATGACCTCATACTTTAGAGGGCATATATTATAGGCGTAATATTCCCTACTCATGCATAGATGTGCCCCAAGGTCTCCCAAAGAGACTCATGTGCCCCCTCATATTCCCCCCAACACAACCATGGGTGATAATTAATTAAACAAGGTGTAGATGTTTTGGTCCCTCACTCCCCCTTGTTGAGAAAATGTTGTTATTGATGTCAAAATGGAAGTGTTGATGATGATGTGATAGTAATTATAACGATGTAAGAGTGATGATGATGATGTGGTGGATGAAATGGACCTTGTTTGAGTGAATCCATGAAGTAAAGAAGCCTTGAATCCATGAATCCAAGTAAATATGCCTTGAAGCCATGAAGCCATTTAAATAATCCTTGAGATTGTTTGAGCATTGAATCGATGAAGTCAAGTGAAGAATCCTTGAAGCCATGAATCCAAATAAATAATCATTGAATCCATTGAGTTCAAGAGAATAATCCTTGAAGACATGTTGATAAAATTTTGAGAAGCCAACATGCATTAGTCAAGCCATGAGGAAAAGTCAATGTCAAATCAAATTCAATGGGGTCGAGCGGTAATGATTTGTCCACTTGAATAATCCTTCAATAGCCTTGAAGGAGCCTTGAATAAGCCCTAAAACCATGTGAATAAGCCCCTAAAATCAACTGAAGAATCCTACACATGTCTAAGATAAATATTGCAAGATGGAATTGTTGTATAATGGGATTAGAAATAGAATTAGAGGAATGGGGGATATAGATGGAAGGCAGGAGAGGGAATAGAGAGAAAAATAGGAATAGAGTGAGGCTGAGACAAACAATGAGGAGAGATTGGAAGAGAGGAATGGGGGGTAGAGGGAGTGGGTGTGAGAGTCTGAAGCATGTAAAGGTGAGAGAGAGAGAGAGGAATAGGGGGGGTAGAGAGGGAGTGGGTGTGAGAGTTTGAGGCATGTAAAGGTAAGGTCTAGTTATAGGTATTTCTTTGCCTTTTGATGTCTAAGTCTTTCCATGTCTATCTCTTACCATGTATAGGAGTGTGAAGGAGAGAGAGGGAGATAGATATGGGGGAAAGAGAGGGAGAGTGAGAGTGATATAGTGAGGGGTGTAGTATATGTAGGAGAGGGAGGAAAAAGATAGAGAAATAAATGATTTCTAGGAGCAAGTGCACGTTCCTAGAGACTGTGCATGCTCCTAGAATGCATGCGTGCTCTTAGATCATGTGCATGCTCTTTTGAATTCAATTTTTTGGGGAAGAATTGATATGGTGTATTCCAAGTTGGTTGGATCGTATTTAGGTTCGGGATGAAAAACCTAGTGGTTTGGTTTGTAAATTGATAAAAACCTCCATTTTTGTGAATACCCCTGTATATATATGTATTTGATGTTATTTTTATATAGGATAAACAAATCAATTGTTGATGAAACTATAGACATAGATCGAGTTGGCTATGCATATTTCAAATATATAATTTGTTTTAAAATAAATATTGTTTACTATTTTTAATTTATTTTTGTCTTCACCTATATCAAAATCCTAGAATACATACCTCTCTTATTTATACTATAAGTTTTTCTCATCTTAACCATTTATCAAATGAGTTATATGAATCAATATAGGATACCAATTTCTATGATATAAAAAAATATATATAATTGTTTTGATCATGTTAAGACCCTCTTAGCCTACACAAACAAAAGACGTTGTAATTTCAGGCATATGTTGACTTTGATGATTAAAAAAAAAAGTAAAATTAATATTAAAAATTTCCAAAAAATACACAACACAAGAAAAACGAGTTCTCTACAAGTATAAAAGTTTTTGAATGAAATTTCATTGTTAATATACTCAACACCTGCATGAACAAACACATATACCTTATATTTTGTTGGAGAAATAATATACCATTGTTAGAAAATATTAAATTTGACCCAGTTATTCACAATGTCTATGAATAAAAGTTGTATATTCAGAAATCTTATTCAATTTCCTATGTTTCAACTTCTTAGACCATATTCAAATTCATTGTAAAAGTACCTTGAATAATCACTCCAAGTGAACATATTGTTTTTTTTCTAGGTTTGCATTGCCACTGATGCGTCAAGAGAGACCATCATTAGCTTGCACTCTTGAACTCACCCATGCATCATAATTAAAAAATAAATGTCTCTTTTTTTCAATAAAATTTTAACAGAATGCTTTTTTAAAAATTGATATTTTCACTTACAAACTAAAAAAAAACATATTGATTCTATTAACACCTTTATTAATTTTATATATTATTAATATAAAGTGAATTTCATTTTATACTCTAATATGACACTTGACATAAGTCATCCCAATATAATAATGGAAAAAAAAGAACATCCCAATATGGAAGATATTTGTACCATCACTACTCATATATATAACAATTATAAATGTAATTATGAACAATTATTATAATGTTATGAATAAAATAAATGAGAAAATAACCTTTCATAAAAATATTTTTTCTTTGTAAACATGTTTAATCAACATATTGTATCTTGTTGGAAATTAAACAATTCACCTTGAAGATGAATTTAACATTATATGACATTAATAGTTTATTTTTCGCAATCACAATCCAAAGTAAATGATTTCATAAAACTAAAGTTAAACATTATATGTAAACTCTAAATTCTAATGAGTGATACATATTAAATTTAATTTAAAAAAAGAGAGATCATTAGCATATTTATTATACATTTTATAGATCAAACAACAACAATATCAACATGATTTGACAAAACACAATATACATGTATGCTATATTATTTATAGCACACTCTTTCCATTGAAATCAAAACAGAGGGGTTGTTATGTAAAAATGCATTGAGAAACAATTTAATTGATGAAGTATGTATGAAAACTTCCACAATCAAAGTTTTGCGGGGGTTTTTCTTTCTCGAGGAAAAAACAAAGGTCACTCTTCGGTGCCACTCATAATTTAACGCATGGAATCGATCATCCACCACTTCCTCGGTTCTCTAACTTGGATATCCTCCTCCACAAACTTATCAACTATCTCCAAGATATTGTCCTTGTCATTCATGTAGCCATAATATGAACGAGAGTCAATTCACTTGTAAATCGCATACCTACGCGTCCTCTTCTTTTCCTCAAGGGTGCTTGTTGAATATATCTTTGAGTACGGGGAGGGATTTTGTAGCCCTGAAGTATTTGTAACTAGGGCCCTTTCCTATTATACCAGACACATCAACTTTGTTCCCTTCCAAGCCCATAATTTTGGCCCCTACATTGTCATGACTAGACTACCAAGATCTATGGTCAGAGCTTCCCAGTGCCCCTTTTCCTTGTTCAACAAGAAATTATCGTTAAATATTAAGCATTTCCTTGGCCTAAACATACTCCTCTATGATATCCTCACCCATGTACTTAATAATAATTTCAACATGTTTCCTCTTATGTAAAACCATGCGCTCAATCACTTTCTAATCCAGAAGAGGAACATGGGAAACAAACTCTCTCTCTCTCTCTCTCTCTCTCTCTCTCTATTGTTGGTTTCCCTTGTCCCTCTCTCCCATTTATTCCACCACATGATCATATTCTATGAATAGGAAAAAATTAATGGAAATGAGCTTACCACTCTTGATCATAAAAATTGACTCACTCTAGATAGACTTGATCGTCTACCACTCCCTTAGCGCTCTATCTTGCATCTCCTCCTCCATGGGTCGCTCGACTTTCTCCAAGATATTATTCTCATCATAATTGTCACCATAATAAATGACATCAATTAACTTGTATATTTCATACCTATACCTCCTCTTTTTCACCTCGAGGGCCTTATCAAATATCTCTTTGACACCGGGGAGGAATTTCTCAGTTGCACTTGTACAATTGAATGTTGGAATATTCCATGTTACAATATTCTAGAAACGAATTATACAAATGCAGCTGGGAAATTCCTCCTTCATGTCAAATAGATATTTGATAATCCCTGTGAGGTGAAGAAGAAAAGGTCTATGTATGCGATCTAGAATCAAATTCACATAGTTTATTATGGAGACAATGATGAGAAGAATGATATCTTGGAGAAATCTCACTGGTTCATAGAGGAGGAGATGTGGGCCAGAGCACTGAGGGAGTGGCATAGGATCAAGTCTATTTCGAATCAGGATAGGTTAATGATCAATATAAAGTATTTCATTTTCATTAATCTAATACTATTCGAGGAATATAATGATCTGTCGAAATAAATGGAAGAGCAAGACAAAGGAAACCAACAACAAAGAGAGCGAGAGTTTGTTTCCCATGTTCCAATTCTGGATGAGAAAGTGATCTAGTACATGGTTGTGGAGAAGAAGAAACAAGATGAAATTTTGATTAAGCACACAGATGAGGATCTCATGGAAGAGAAGGTCGAGTCCAAGGAAACTATTAATATTTAGTGATAAGACATGTTGAAAAAGCTTATGGATCATCGATTGTTTTTCCAAATGTGCGTCTTAAATTATATTAAATATACAATATAGATCTCAGGTCAATCTTGAGGCTGAAAAAATGTTATAATTAATACATCCACCAAGGTCCTTTCTTTCTGAATAGGGAAAAAATGCATTGGAAGGATTCAATAGTATATCTTGTCAGTTCTAATTATGACAAATTAGTGGCCAAAATAATTGGCATGGAAGGGAACTAAGTTGATGTTCTCGGTGCCACAGGTAATGACCCTGGTTACAGATACTTCATATCTACAAAACACTTCCCACCCTTAAAGAGGTATTCAATAAGACCCATCTAGGTAAATAAGAGGATGTCTAGGTATGTGATCTACAAGTGAACTGATGACACATCATATTATGGCTACATGAATGAAAAGGATGGTATATTTGAGAAAGTCAAGTGGCCCACAGAGGAGGAGATACAATGAAAAACATTGAGGAAGTGGTATAGGATCAATTCCATGCACTAAATTATGAGAGGCACCAAAGAGTGACCTATGTC
The DNA here is from genome assembly GCA_010110895.2 of Picea sitchensis. Taxonomy (NCBI): domain Eukaryota; kingdom Viridiplantae; phylum Streptophyta; class Pinopsida; order Pinales; family Pinaceae; genus Picea; species Picea sitchensis. The sequence continues at coordinate 1,315 of SNQJ01S0035650.1, read as the reverse complement.
AAGGCATTAGATTACCATGGTTTCATCGCTACGTTAAATTTTATAAATCGTTATGTTAGCAATGTCGTTAGTTAAATTTTATTTGCTTGTTGGTGAAAGTGAGTGGGCTATAATTTCCTTATTTATGGATCATATGGTATCATAGAAGTTTCATCTTTAACCATGATAATGGATAAACCTTTGAATATAACATTTCATACCTTAGCATAGGTAAGGAAAGAAAATTAAAGTTGGAAGAATTAAGGGCCAAAAATGCACATATTTTAGAAGAGAATGATTTCATATGCTCAAATAGAGGATGGTAGAGGTGGAGAAGTGTATTGATACCTCTACCAAACTACTATGATTCATAAACAATAAGTTTGGATAATACCAATAATTCTTCACTGCAATGATGACCTATTAGGACAAACACATAGTGTATCTTGTACACCTTGGTGAGAAGGCCATTGAGTTGGATATATGGCAAGAGGATAGGCTCATGAAAATAATGATGCAATTGCAACAAGAGTTAGCGAAGAAGAAGGAGGCCTTATAAAATCTCTATAAAAATATCCAAGAACATTGATAAGAAGGGCCATCTTCCATTGCTACTATAGATGCCAACACTATGACCGAGACCACTTTGGTAATCACACCTTCCTTGGATGTATCTCAAGCACATATTGGTGAATTTGAAAATCATACATAATCCATTGGTTCCAAGATCCCAAGGTAGATGGGATATCATGGAAAAGGGATAAGTTAGAGGAGGAAAAGCATATTGATCCCCATTGTATCCTCACCATGGGTTAAGCATGAGGGCCTAGGCTTCGATGGAAGAGGTCAAAATACCATGACCATGAAAACCATGATAACTTTATGAAGGCCAAAGACATGCCAAAGTTGGCCTACTCATTAGAAGGAAGAGATGTAGCAGATGAAGGTGGCATCTTACTACTTCTTTACCCTTCTTGTGGAAAATTAAAGGAGGGAAATTATGATAAGATCTCACAGAATCAACATACACCTGTAATAAAATAAAGTAACAAGAATATCATGCAAGGAAATAAGAAGAATAAGACTATGAGGTATGCCTCAAATAATGAATTCCTTGTTTTTCATTGTTGTAAGAAGAGGGGCCATAATGCTACCAATTGTTGGTATGACGAGGAATTTTCATTCTGTTGAAAGAAAAGACATCTTAAGGCCTCATTATAAGAGAAAACATCCATGTGAGACAAACTAGATTTCTTACATAGAGAGAATGGTGAGATGACTTATCCAATACAATAGTAAACTTAGAGGAACAAGAAGAAAAGAACTATCTCAAGGA
>SNQJ01S0035649.1:73395-109956 GCA_010110895.2 Picea sitchensis | reverse complement strand
TGACTGAAATATGCTTACAGACAGAATGGAAATAAACTAGCTAGGGTGCTGGTAGCTTATCTCTGAGAAGAGATGTGGCTGCTACTCGCATCCGTGAGAAGATGATTACAATGAGGCTCTGAAGGCCCTTTTTACAATAAATGAGAATTCCAAAAGTCCTAAACATCCAAAAACCTAACCCTGGGAGATGAAGCGCCAAAAGTCATGTGGGCCCCGTTTGGGTAAGTTGGTGCATCAACTTCCCGGGGTCGTAACGTTTGCATACGATCTCTGTTTTAGGCATATGATAGCTCGTTGGAAAGATCTATCCGAGGCCTACAATGCTCGTTAGATGCCACTTCGCAACAACAACATACCCAAAAAAACATCGTTTAGGGCCTCAAAATGGCCCCGGAAGTTCAGGACCCGAAAAAACTATTAAAAATAGTAAACTGTGCAAAAACTGAAAAACTGAAAGAAGCAATGGTGGGGGTTCAAGTGGAATAGGTGGGTGGCCACTAATATCCACCTGGATCAGCTTGGTCTCTGTGTGACATTGAACAATGAGATTTTTGGGCAAGTTTGAAGGGGGGAAATTTGTGATTGTTTTCCTTGAGCCGTGACAAAGAATATGGCTACATGCTTTAGATTTGAGGATCGATTGGATGACATTTCCAACTATTTTTAGTGGAAGGTCTGGATGTCATCAGTTCTCAACGAGAACAAGATTTGGAACTATGTCAGCTATGTTGTTGTGGTTCCCGCAACAGATCCTATTGCTTTGGATTTACATGAGGTCAAGGAGGCCAAAGCTTAGAGGATTATTCTGGATGGGGTGAAGGATCACCTTATCCCACACTTGGCTGAGAAGAAGACAACCAAAGAGATGTGGGATGCACTTAAGAACTTATTTGAGGCGATGAATGAGAACCGAAAGATGGCCTTGAAGGCTAAGCTGCATGATACCAAGATGGGTAAGGAGGAGAGTGTTTCTTCTTATCTTACCCGGGTAGCTTAAGTGAAAGATGATTCAGTTGTTGTTGGAGAGGTCATATCAGATTCAGAGTTGGTGAGGATAACCTTGAAAGGCTTCACCAAAGAATGGGAAGTCTTCATGAAGTGTGTGGTGGGTCATGAGCATCTTCTAGATTGGAGCAGACTGTGGGACAATTTCACTCAGGAGGAGATCCAAGAAGGATCTCAGAGAAGTGGACATAAGATAGATGGAACTGATGAGAATGTTTCTCTTATTGCAAAGAGAAAGAAGAAAGGAAGTTTCAGGAGGGACTTGAGTAGAGTCAGATGTTACTATTGTAACCAGTTGGGGTACCTTGCTTCTCATTGTCCTAAGAGGAAGAAGAATAAGAAGGAACCATAGGGGCCTGAGACAGCTGCTACAACAACCATGGAGGACTTTTCTTCCAAGTATGATAGGGAATTTTATTTGGTTACCCTAGTTTGCAATGTTGGTAGCGGAGGATTTGGAGGTGATATCAGATGGATTGTGGATAGTGGAGCCTCTTGCCACATGATGAGAATCTGGTGAGTATTCCTAAATATCACATAGATTGGTCCTGACTGATAGGTGGTAAATGAAGGTGGTATGGCATGAGCTATACGTGGAATTAGAAGGGTTAGATTCCAACTCTAGTATGGAGGATTCCTAGAGCTTGATGGAGTTCTCTTTGCTCCAGGGTTGAGGGTTAAATTTCTCTCAGTATCAACCTTGGAGGATGTAGGATATTGTATAGTGTTCAAGAGGGAATATGTCTTTATCTACAGGGAGGGAGTGGACTCGGTGGAACTGCAGCTGATCGATGATCAGGTGAACAGGTTGTATACGTTGCGAGGACAACCTTTAGTGTATGATTCAACGTCAGATGAGGAGCATGAGGAGGCTCTTGAGACTGCGATGGGCCCAAGGATTCAATCTTGCATTCTGAGAGAAGAGAGAGAGTATTTTCTGAGCACTGGTTGGAGGCTCAACCAATGTGGTCGAACCAATGCTCACGGTGGAGTGGATTCTCCAAGGAGCTGAGGGTTTCGGGTAGCTGTCAGGAGAAGATATTCTAGTTCGAGTTCTGTGCAGGTGTTGAGGATGGCTCCAGGTTCAGAGGGAGCTCCTACAGAGCACAATGTGATGGGACCAGATGATGGATATGGCAATGAGTACATCCCTCACTAAGAGGGAGTGTTAGCATTTTAGCTCGGGAGGTACTCCGCATGTTTTGTCTTGTATCCAGATGTTACCTTATCTTGACACTACTAGGCACTTAACTTTGTAATGGGTTTTTATAAAGTTGTAAAGTGGTTCTTTTATTAAAGTGACTTTTTAATAAAGCGTACCTTCTAATTTTAAAGTGACTTTATTTCATAAAGTGCACTTATGTAATAAAGTGAAATATACTTTAATATTTTAAGTGTTTCATTTTGGAGGGAATGAATCATGACTCTTGATCTTGCAAAGGAAAGATTAGATCTTGGCCTTTGGATTCAGGGTTGGGGAAGGTGAAAAGACACTTTGGAGGGAAAATGCCATTTTCAGATTTATAAAAGAATGCATTGGGTAGTGTGCAAGGCACATTGAGAGAAGAAGAGTGATAGATTTTTGAGGAGAGTTTGGAGAGGAAAGTGAGCAGCAAGAGTTGGCACATTTCCCAAGAGAACTTAGGTGCAAATCCCAAGGAGGAATTTTCTATTTTGGAGTGTTGCTGATTTATTTGTTGAACAGGCTGTACAACAACAAACATTGGCATGAAAATCGAGGCAAGAGGTGGCACAGATTTCGAGGCTATTTTTTTGAGTTTTCTGAAAGAGGTCAACCATATAGACAACAAGGTACACCATTCTATTGTGGGAACTTTTCCCAAGATGTTGTTTCAACAAATTTGTACAGCTGTATTGTCACACACCCATGGTGGGGCGTAAAAATTTCATTCTTAAGAAAAACAATACCCTCATTCCGGGTCTCTATTCCATTCTTCTCTTCCAGAGATTTCCAGTCACGATCTCCATCCTCTGAACCAAGCTTAGAGTTGGCAGATATCCTCTCCCAACTTCTTCGAGTTCTTCCATCCCTCTATACTTGCACATGACCATGGGCTATGACTAGATGCTAAAACAACAGGTGCAAATACAACCACCACGCAAATCCTCCGGAATGGAAATTCTCTGAAGTTCACAATTCGATGCCACATGTCCTCGGGGATTTCAACGACCCTGATTCACTTCGGGACTTTGACGTACGAGAGTCCTGGATGCTCACACAACCTTTTCTCCTGAAGTACTCTGTATCCAGAGTTCCAGATCAAGTGCCATGTGTCTGTTTTAAATCAACAACTCAGGTTCATTTTGGGACTTCAACATTCGAGAGTTTCAGACATTTCTGCAGCCCTTTCTCCTTGAGCATTTTCTTTTGGAGTTAAGGATTGTGCGCCACGCGTCTTACCCGATCAACGGTCCTAGTTTACTTTGGGACTTCGACATTGGGGAGTTCCAAATGTTCAACAATTTGTTCTCCTGAAGTACTTTCTTCCAGAGTCAAGGATCGTGCGCCATGCTTCCTTCTCGTTTCATGGTGGGGATCCACCTCAGATGACCCTCTCATCCACGTTGCTTTCTCCTCACTTTTGAAGTACGTCTGCTAATTTCACCTTCGCACTCCGCAATGATTCCCCACCATCGATCTCCATTCACAGATCGACGGTTCACGGTGATTGCGGGCCATGAACTAGCATGTCCACTAATTTCACCTTCGCACTCTGCAATGATTCTTGACCGTTGATCTAATTGAGCGGTTGGTGTTTGATTCGTTAACTCCAGTGGGTATTTGAGTTGATCTAACGACTGAGGTGGGTTTTACTCCTGATGAAAGGTTTGCATTCATCTCCTCTTGTCAGGTTCTTGATTCATCTGTGGCTCTTTCTATTCAGGGAGTTCGGGAAATTTTGACTATCGTGAAGTTTGACATTCCAGACATTGAATTTCTGAAACTCTGAAACCATTATGAACTAGGTCCTTTCATGCTTAGTGTCGGGTTCCTAGACTCAAGTCACATGGACCTTCATATGACTCTTGGGATATGAGCTCTACTCTTAGTTGGGTTTTAGCTAAGGCTATGGGCATGATTTAAAGTTCTCTCATGCTATTGATTTGAAGGAAACACCTTCCTAATTCATAGAACGTTAAATTCTGAAACAGGATGGTGTAAACTCCCGAGGCTACCGAGACAGTAGCAGTTCCAAGAGGCTTGCTCCGATTCCGGAGCGGTGAGGTAGCTCTCTGGGGAAAACACCTTCGAGAGTTAAAATGGAGCATACGAGAAGAGTAGAAGCATAAGTTCTCAAAGAATCCAACATATATACATGATTTAACCTTTTCAATGCAGAAACCATTTACAGATATGTAAATACATGCATGTAACCATTAATTCTCAGTTCAACGTATAAAGTATGGAAACACTTATCAGAACCAGATAATGTGAAGCAACTACTGGAAGGGGTTCCCATTTCCACCCAACCATAGGCTCAGTCACTCCTAAAATATTTACCACTAGCCACCCCCGAGCTAGACCACGATGCTTTTGGATTCAATCTCTTCTTCCTGGAATAGTAATAGATAGGGACAAAGGTTAATCTCCTTCTCTGACTCAGTCTTTATTTCCCATGATCAGAACACACTCTTTTCATAGTTCTTCCTCAAACTCGATAGCTTAGTTTCTCCTCTCTGTACTCTTCTCAACTCCCCTCGTTCCCTGACCCCCACGCTTTCCTTTCTTACCTTTCTCAACAATATTGCGTGTAACCCGAATTCCCAGTTCGTGGTCAAGTCTGGAATCCTTACCAATGGGAGGTCCACTCCATCCCCTCATTAACTCTTGAGGAGGTCTTCCTACCTACCAACCTGACTGTAATTCATTCCTGGGTCAGGAGGTTGTTCTGATCCCGAGTAATTTAAATCCAACAAAGTACTTCTTTGGTGGAGGTTAACGCAACCATTCCTGGTCCCCTCCACCATCTCTTTCATAACATTCATGGTCTCTCTTAGCACATCCCCTTTCCAACATTCATGCAACACGTATCCATTTTCTATTAAAATAACATAATTTACATTCATCAACCTTTTATATAAAGGTCCATCAAATCAAACATTCACACTTTTGAGTTTTCCATAGTTTCTTTGCCAATATAGTTATATTTACAAACTGGGGGAAATATGTTGTTACAATACCCTCCCCCTTAAAGGAACATCATCCTCTATGTTCTATTTGTCAACATGTTATGTATATACAGAGGTAAAAAAAATCAGATATTCTTGTCTCATGGCATCCTCCATTTCCCACGTAGCCTCATCTAGGCCAAAGTGTTTCCACTGCACCTTGACCTGTGCAAAGGTTCGGTTCCTGAGTAAGATTTCCTTCTTGTATAGTATGCATTGAGGTTATGGCATGAATTCTCCCTTCGGCTCCACTTGGATCACAGACCGGTCAATTATATGATTAGAATCATGTACATATTTCTTCAATAATGAAATATGGAAAACATCATGTGCCTTTACTGTGGGAGGGAGTGCTAGCCTATAGGCTACATGTCCCACTCTATCTAACACTTCAAAGGGTCCACAATACCGAGGTTCCATCTTGGAAAAAGATCCATTCTCAAGGAACTCTTCCTGGGTCTAACTCTGAGATAGACATGGTCTCCTATCTTGAACTCTCTAGGGGTTCTCTTTCGGTCGCAGTAGCTCTTCTGTCTATCCTAAGCAATTTTTAGATTTTGTTTTATCTGAATCACTTGCTGCTCCATTTCTTTCAACATGTCAGGTTCGATTGAAATTCTATCCACTGGATTACTCCAACTGATGGGAATTCTTCATTGTCTACCAAAGATGGCTTCAAAAGGACTCATCTTTAGTGACACTTGATAACTATTGTTGTAGGCAAATTATACCAATGGAAGGTAGTCTTCCCACTTCTTAGGCTGATGCATTACATGCATCCTTAACATGTCTTCTAATATTTGGTTTACTCTTTCTGTTTGTACATCAGTTTGGGGATGATAGGCTATGCTAAACAACAATTTAGTCTCAAGACTAGCCATCAAGGATTTCCAAAAGCTTGAAGTGAATTTTGTGTCTCTTTTGGATACAGTCTCCCTAGGCATGAATTTCAGTCTGAATATTTCCTTCATGAAGATGTTGGCAATATCTATCGCCTTACAAGTCAACTTGACAGGAACGAAGTGAGCAGACTTGCTCAATTTGTCCACCAATACCATGATCGCTTCATTCTTCTTAGTTGATCTTGGTAATCCGGTGATGAAATCCATCGAAATGGTTTCCCATTTCCATTCTTGAATTGGTAGAAGCTGTAACAACCCCGCTGGGTGCCAGTGTTCTTCCTTAACTTGCTAGCATTCTAGGCAATTAGCTAGATAGTCGGCTATGTCCCTTTTCAGTCCAAGCCAATAAAATTGTTTCCTAGTGGCCGTGATCATTTTTCGATATCCTGGGTGACCAGTATATGGTATCTTGTGTAGCTCATCCATTATGAACCTCTTCAAGTTGTTACAGCTTGGAATATACAATCTGTTTCTGTATGTCAGCATGCCTTCATCTAGCATCTGATATCCTTCATACTTTATCCCTGTAGGATCTTGCCTTAGGTATGAGGTCACGGTCTTGAAGAATGCATATGTTTCTTGTGCATTATTGATTCTTTCCCTAACATCCATTTCACAGGTGCTTACTATTGCTAGGTGAATCATTTTCACACTTCTGCTAGGGGCATCAACCACCCTATTTTCCTTTCCTTTGATGTGTTTGATTTCGAAATCGAATTCACTAAGGAGAGCCATCCACCTAGCTTGTCTAGCATTGAGTTTTGGTTGATCAAACAAGTGCCTCAACACACAATGGTCTATCATAAGTAAAAATGTCCTACCCAGGAGGTAATTCCTCCACATTTTTAAAGCATGCACTATGGTAGCCAACTCTAGATCATGGGTCACATAATTGATTTCATGCTTATTCAATTTCCTGGATGCGTAGCAAATTACACATTCCTCTTGCATAAGGACTCCTTCGAGTCCTTCCTTGTAGGCATCTGTACACATGAGGAAATCATTATCAGGATCTACAATATTCAACATGAGTGCATGGGTCAGAAGGTATTTCATTTCCTGAAATCTTTCTTCACATTCTGATGTCCAAGTGAATTTAACCCCCTTTTTCTGGAGGGAAGTAATTGGAAAACCAATCTTGGAAAATCCTTTTATGAACCTTCTATAATATCTTGCTAAGCCCATAAAGGATCTGATATCAGATACATCCTTTGGGGTAGGCCATTCCATAATAGATCTGATCTTGTCAGGGTCTATTGCCACCCCTTCTTTTGACATGACATGGCCCAAGTAATGCACTTGATTCTGGAAAAATTCACACTTGCTAATATTAGCGTAGAGTTGATGCTATCTTAGTACTTGAAGTACAAGTCTAAGATGTTCTTCATGCTCTTCTCTATTCTTGGAGTAGATTAAGATATCATCAATAAAAACCAATACAAATCTATCTGGGAATTTGTTGAGTACATTGTTCATCAAGCACATAAAAGTGGCGGGGGCATTGATTAGTCCAAATGGAACCACCACAAATTCATAGTGACCATACCTTGTCCAGAAGGCCATTTTGTGGATGTCTTCATCCTTGATTCACACTTGTTGGTATCCAGACCTCAAGTCAATCTTTGAGAAAATGGAAGCACCCCCTAATTGGTCGAACAAGTCGTCTATTCTTGGTAAGGGGTACTTGTTCTTTATGGTGGTCTTATTGAGTTGTCTATAATCTATGCATAGTTGGATCATGCCATCTTTCTTTTTCAAAAACAAGGCTGGTGCTCCCCATGGAGACACACTGGGCCATATGTAGCCTTTGTCCATTATTTCCTTTAGTTGTAGCTTCAGATCAACTAGCTCAGGTGTACTCATCCTATAAGGTGTCCTAGAAATTGGCACTACTACTAGTGCAAGTTCTATCGATAAGTCAATGTGTCTTCTCGGAGGTAGACCTGGTACCTCTTCTGGAAACACGTATCGATACTCTCTTAATATGGGGTGGTCCTCTAGGTTCGTCTTGTCATCCTCAATAGATTCCAACACCTGTATTTCATATAGGGGACATTCTTTTTGCAATTATTTTTCATTTGAAGGGATGATATTTGTCTCACTGAGACAAGTTTTTGAATCCCTTGGAGGGTCATCTTTCCCCCTTCTTCATTTACACATTATAAATTTTTATGATAAGAGTCTAACTTAGTTTTATAAGCAACCAACCAATCCATACCAATCAATCCTAGGGGAAGTATGTTAAGGGTCGCTTGGGTGGGAAAACCATCTATGATGAATCGGTAAGATGGTAAGACCTCTGTTACTTTTCTTTTGGTTCCAGTGGCTAGCTGTACCAAACATGGCTTAACATGTCTAACTGGTTGTAGTTTACACTTATCAACAGTATGAGGGGTCACATAACTAAAATTAGAACCGGGGTCAATTAAAATAGAAACTAGACGGTTGGCGATCATACCTTACATCTCCACGACTGAAGCTTGGTGGTCAACTTGTTTATTATCCAAATCCGCATAAATTCGTGGCATGCTCCTGGCCACATCATTGACTATCGTAGCTTCTTGGATGTTGTAAATTCTCCTACTGTTCCGCTATCTATGTGGGCAATCCCTCAGTAGATGTTCTTCTCCGCAACCCCAAAATTTCAAGGTTTCTCTCTTTGGGTTCTCAATCTTTCTTGGGGCTGACCCAAAAGGTTTATTTCCACTCTAGAAGGGGAAATTTTTCTGGTACACACTTCGGGTAGGAAGGATCATCCTAGAATCCTTCCTATAGTTCTTAAATATTGAGGATTTAAATCCCTTCTTCTTGAACCCTGAACTACTCTTCTTCTTCCAGTCCTCGCGAGGTTTTGTCTGATGCCTGAATTGTTCGTAACAATACCTTGCTTTCCCGATAGTGTCTTCTAAGGTATTTGGCTCATCAAACTCAATCCTGTTCTAGTAGGTCTGAGGTAACCCACTGATAAATTGTTGGAATTTTTCCTTTTCATCTTTTATGTAGGCTACATACCTCAACAACTCAAGGAATTTATTGATATATTCCTCTATGCTGAGTTGTCCCAACTTGAGTTCATAGAATTCCTTATTCTTCCCGTCGAAGTATTTATCTGACAGATACTTCTTCTTATAGTATTTCTCAAATTGTTTCCATGATAAGTCCTTTTCATGGATTCCTTTTACATTCTTAAGATCTTCCCACCAAATGGAAGCCTTTCCATTCAAGTTGAAGATGGTATTCGAGCCTTCAAGTTTTCAAAATAGTCATGAACTCTGAAGTACTTCTTTAAACCAAGCAGACAAGCTTCTGCCTCTTTCCCTTTCTCAATATCTCCATTGAAAGAGGGTGGTTTGGATTTCTTGAACTCCTTAGGGTCATGAATTTTGGAATGCTTTCGTTTCTTTCCTTTCTTTTGAGAATGTGAGCTAGTTTTTCTACTAGAATATCCCTCAGAGTTTCCCATTCCCTTTCCAGAGGAATCTCCCGATGAGCGTCCCCTGCCTCCAGATTGGGCCTTCCTCGAGGTACTTATACCTGTGTGGCCACTTATGGGACCACGTTTTCATATTTCAGGTGGACTTTGACTTCTCTATGTATGTCATCGGTCCATATGGCTACTTGTAGGTCCATGTTTTAGCTGCCTCTGTATATCATATAAGGTCTACAACAAGACTGCATTGATTTCTGTTTGTTTCTCTTGCTCCTTTATCAATCTCTCATTGTCAGCCTTGCAACTCTGTAATTCGGCCATAAGGCTTCTTACAGTTTCAACTAGATCCAGAGGGGTCTCCACTACTCTCCTCTCATCAGAATCCTCGTCTCTATTGTGGTAGCCCTCCCCCACTTCATGTTGCATTGCCATACTTTATGCTTGTGATTTCGCACGATTCAATAACTACTGGGGTGCCTTAAGATTTTCTTCAACCACAATTTTTAAGTGACTTGTCCATGCGCCCAAGCAGGTCAAGTGTTGTAACCATGCTCTGATACCAATTTGTCACACACCCATGGTGGGGGGTACAATTTTTGTTCTTCTTAAGAAAAAAATTACCCTCATCCGGGGTCTCTATTCCATTCTTCTCTTCCAGATATTTCTAGCCACGGTCTCCATGCTCTGAACCAAGCTCAGAGCTGGAAGATATCCTCTCCCAAGTTCTTTAGGTTCTTCCATCCCTCTATACTTGGACATGACTATGGGCTATGACCAGATGCCGAAAAAACAAGCACCAAGACAAGCACCACTCGAATCCTCCGGAATGGAAAATCTCTGAAGTTGACAATACGACGCCGCCTGTCCTCAGGGATTTCAACGACCCTGATTCACTTTGGGACTTTGACGTTCGAGAGTCTCGGATGCTCACAAAAACTTTTCTCCTGAAGTACTTCATACCCAAAGTTATAGATCAAGCTCCACGCATCCGTTTTAAATCAATGACTCAAGTTCATTTCGGGACTTTGACATTCAGGTGCTTCATACATTTCTGTAGCTCTTTCTCTTAGAGCGTTTTATTCTGGAGTTAAGGATCATGCACCATGCGTCTTTCCTAATAAAAAGTTCTGGTTTACTTCAAGACTTCGACGTTCAGGAGTTCCGAACGTTCCAACAATCTGTTCTCCTGAAGTACTTTCTTCTATAGTCAAGGATCATGCATGACGTGTCCTTCTCATTTGATGGTGGGGATCCATATCAGGTGACCCTCTACTCTGCATTGCTTTATCCTCACTTCCAAAGTACACGATATGTTAACGCGTGTCTCTTGCAGATCGATGACTATGAATCACTTCGACTATTTGGGCTTCGGGAGTTTCAACCTCTCCACACTCGCTTTCTCCCGGAGTGATTTCACCCGAAGTCAACGATATGTCAACGTGTGTCTCCCACAGATCGACAACTACAAATCACTTCGAATCTTAGGGCTTTAGGAGTTTCAATATTATAATGCCTTTTCCCCTATGAATTACTCTATACCCAGAGTTACAGATGGAGTGCCACATGTCCCTTCCTAATCGACGGTTCACAGTGATTGCGGGGCCCCAACGTGCTCACTCTTTATCAAAGAGCTCAACCTTTGCAATGTGAAAGGTACTCGCCCAACTTGATCTTGCCATGGTCATTGATCCTCCATCCCGAAAAGATCAATGACATTAGTGGTTTGTGGGCCATGAACTATTACATCCACTAATTTCACCTTCGCACTCCGCAATGATTCCCCACCATTGATCTCTGTTCACAGATCAACGGTTCACGACGATTGCGGGGCCCAATATCTGAAATCAAGGAAGTGCTCATCCGACTCTATCTAATCGTGGTCATTGATATTCCATCCCCAACAATATCAAAAATGTTGGTTGATTGCGGACCATGAACTAGCATGTTCACTAATTTCACCTTCGCGCTCCGCAATGATTCCCCACCATCGATCTTCATTCACAGATCGATGGTTCACGACGATTGTGGGGCCCAATCTACAAAATCTGGGAAGTGATCATCCAACTCTGTCTAATTGTGGTCGTTGATCTTCCACCCCAACGATATCAATGATGTTGGTTGATTGTGGGCCATGAACGAGCATTTCCACTAATTTCACCTTTGCGCTTCGCAATGATTCCTGACCGTGGATCTAATCGAGTGGTTGGTGTTTGATTCGTTAACTCCAATAGGTATTTGAGTCGATATAACGAATGAGGTAGGTTTTCCTCCCAATGAATGGTTTACATTCATCTCCTCTTGTCATGTTCTTGATTCATCTATGGCTCTTGTTATTCAGGGATTTCAGGAAATTTTGACTATCGTGAAGTTTGACATTCCAGGCATCGAAATCCTGAAACTTTGAAACCATTATGAACTAGCTTCTTTCGGGCTTAGCGTTGGGTTCTTAGACTCAAGTCACATGGACCTTCAAATAAATCTTGGGCTATGAGCTCTACTCTTAGTTGGGTTTTATCTAAGGCTATGGGCACGAGTTCAAGATCTCTCATGCCACTGGTTTGAAGGAAACGCCTTCCTAATTCGCAAAACCTTAAATTCTGAAACAGGGTGGTGTAAAATCCTGAGGATAGCGAGATGGTAGCAGTGCCAAGAGGCTTGCTCTGATTCTGGAGAGGTGAGGTAGCTCTCTGGGGAAAACACCTTCTAGAGTTAAACTAGAGCATATGGGAAGAGCAAAAGCATATGTTCTCAAAGAATCCAATGTATATACATAATTTAACCTTTTCAATAAAGAAACCATTTATATATATGTAAATACATGCATGCAACCATTAATTCTCAATTCAACATATAAAGTATGGAAACACTTATCAGAACCAGATAACGTGAAGTGATTGCTGGAAGGGGTTCCCATTTCCACCCGACCATAGGCTCAGTCACTCCTAATGGATTTACCATTAGCCACCCCCGATCTAGACCACGATGATTTTAGATTCAATCTCTTCTTCCTGGTGCATGAATAGATAGGGACGAAGGTTACTCTCCTTCTCCCAACTCAGTCTCTATTTCCTGCTATCAAAACACACTCTTTTCACAGTTCTTCCTCGAAGTCGAGAGCTCAGTCTCTCCTCTTTGCACTCTTTGCAGGTCCCCCCGTTCCATAACCCCACACTTTCCTTTCTTACCTTTCTCAGCAAGATTGCATGTGGCCTGAATTCATAGTCCTTGGTCAGGTTTGGAAGCCTTACTGATGGGCAGTCTGCCCCATCCCCTCATTAACTCTTGAGGATGTCTTCCTACCTACCAAAACTAACTGTAATTCATTCCTGGTTTAGAGGGTTGTTCTGATCTTGAATAATTTAAATCCAAAAAAGTATTGGTTCGATGGAGTTTAATGCAACCATTCCTAGTCCCCTCGACCATCTCTTTCATAACATTCGTGGTCTCTCTTAGCACATCCCCTTTCCAGCAGTCATGCAACATGTATCCATTTTCTATTAAAATAACATAATTTACATTCATCGACCTTTTATACAAAGGTCCATCAAATCAAACATTCACACTTTTGAGTTTTCCAAAGTTTCTTGGCCAATATAGTTATATATACAAAATCGGGGAAACAGGGTGTTACATGTACGGACTGTGGCATGAAAATAGAGGCAGATTTTGGTGGGACAAATTTTTTGTTGTAAGTGGTTTTTCTCTTGGCTGGAAATGTAGTGTGGCTGTTGATAAATCTTTCCTTAAAATAATAGAATCTCTCTCTCTCTCTCTCTCTCTCTCTCTCTCTCTCTTTGGGTTTCCCCACATTGGGGTTTTCCCTGGCATTTGCCTAAATTTCTGAGTTATTCATGGTTGGATGAATGATGTTCATTGTGCTTATTTTCGTTGCATAATTACTTAGCAATGTGGATTTCTTCTTATGGAAATTTTTGAATGTGGGTTTTAGACATTTCAGAGTTCATGCAAGATAGTTATCTCTAGGTTGCTAAGTGTATGACAGAATATTAGCTTGCTTATTTTTGTCATTAAATATTTACAAATCGGGTTTACAGTGGTGGTTGGACTACTTCAACATGGTGGCTCACATTCCTACATGGGACCATGGTTCTCCAGCCTACTTTAGCATTATGGTCCCCACTTATCCATGGGACCATGGTATATGGTTGTACACCCTGATAACACACGTTGATGATACATATTATTTTGAGAACGAAATGAAGGTGAAAATATAATAAGTAAATACACAGATATATTTCCAGAAACACGAAGATAAAATAATGCACAATTTTTATTAATGAGAGAAATGTACAGAAACTGTAAAAATACAAAGTGAATGAACTCACAAGAATGGTGGTAACTTATCTATGAGAAGAGATGTGATGGCTATTCTCATTCGAAAGAATATGATGTTTACAATGAGGATCCAAAGTCCTTTTTAACATAAAGAAAATCCAAAACCCTAACCTCGGAAGATAGAACACCAAAAGGTTTGCGGGCCCCGATGGGGGTAGTTGATACGTCAACTTCCCAAGGGTATAACTTTTGCATACGATCTCTATTTGGCATGCATGATATCTTATTGGAAATATCTAGTGAAGGAAAACATTACACCTAGCATCTTCCTATGGTTATATATTAGGCATTATCGAGCTCAAAAAATGTCGTTTAGGGCCTAAAAATGGCCCTGGAAGTTTAGGCCTTGAAAAACGTAGAAAAAAAGCCAAGGTGGAAACCCCTGTTTTGAGCTAGTGGAATAGGTGGGTGCCATCAACTTCTACCTAGATCATTCTTACCCCCATAGGAATAAATGGTCCCCATTGTGTCAAGTTCCCATGGAAGATGGGGAATCTTTTGTTGAATCTGAACCTTGGTGAAGTGTTTGCCTTGCTGAAGAGGTTTGTCCTGCTTAGCATGTTGAAGGCTATTATGAACTTGGTGTTGGAGGGTTTGGATCCATTTAACCAATCTAGCTACATGATCAACCCGAGTGTGGGAGGACTCCATTGGTGAATATGCAACATGAGAAGTATGAAGAGATTTGTTGTAACTTTGTTGGATTGGGTAGTGTGGATGCACCTCCGTAGGTGACGCAACAATATTTTTGCACTCTTCTACAATATGATTCTGCTGGATAGAAAGGTCTTGGTCCGAGGCTGTAGTGTCATTCTGTTCACCTTTTGACTAGATCGTGAAGAGGATAAAATTTGCAGTATGATATATTACTTTGCAATAATTTTTTTTCGGGACAATAGTTGGGACTACCTCTGGTATCCTGTAGAGCTGACCCCCAGAGTAAAAATGGTGTTATGGGGTCGAGACTCGTAAAAAACATGATGCTTCCACATATATTACTGGCCTAATAGAACATCACAGTCTTTTAGTGGGGAAACATCACACAATACCTCATCCTTGAAGGGCTTGATGCCATAGTACATGAGACACTGTTGTCTGACACAAAGATCTTGACCCTAGCAAAGCCACCTGATCTTGTATGGCTGCGGGTGTGGTGCTTTTTACAAATCCAACTGCTTGACGACCTCTGTTAATATTAGGTTCTTCTGGCTTCTGATATCAACAATAAAATGCACTGGGGTCCCCTTCACCCACATCAGTGAATGGAAGAGGCGCTCCCCCTCCTCATGATCCTCTGGTTCCTTTGGTTGGATTGTTGAGGTCAAGACATTAATAATGGGTTTTGCATCAATGATATATCTCCTTTTTATTATTTTATGAATCAGAGTCCAAGTCGGGGCTTGGATTTGTTTCTTTGAGCTTGACCACCAATGAGTATTTTGAGTGACATTCATTAGTATTGTGCCAAGGGATTTTGTGGAATTCGCACCACTTCCCAGTGTCCTTTTTCATCTTTCTGTTACCCTTATTTTCCCATGGCTTGGACTGGTGGTCTTGAGGTTTCTTTTTCTTTGAGTTAGGGATTCCTTTACCATACTTTGGTTGCTGTGAATTTGAAAACCCGAACTCCCTCTTTTTTTGCTGCTTAAATTTCTTCTCAATTTTCACATCATATTGATAAGTAGCTCCCAGTGATGACATGTACAGAAAATCCATTTCGGTATGGATGTACCTATGTAGAGCCCTACAATATTTTAGAACCATATGTCACTCAGAGTATTTGATACCCATCCTGGTTTGCAAAGTATGGAAGGTATTTGTGAACTCCAACAGTGTTTGTCCCCTCTCTTGATGCGGCATGGTTCATCTCATGTACTAGTGGTCGTCATAGTTTCCAATAGGGTAATATTGCTCCTTGACCACATCCATAAAAAAATCCCAAGTGGGCTCGACCCCAAATATTCCATAATCCTCTGTGGATTTTTTCTTCCAGTGAGTTTCCCACCAATGTTTGACATGGGGGAGAGCCTTAAGGAGTGTAAAGGTGATTGTTTCTCTATCGAAAAAATTGTGATCAGAAAAATAACCTTATAGAAAATTTAACCACTTTTCCAAAGCATCCTCATCGATTTGACCTTCAAATATGGGAATATCATAATTAACTTGTACCATGAATGGGGCAACGTCTCCAAAGCGACTACTTGACAAAGATGTGCCTTCTATTGTCGGTAATCATTGAAGGATTTGAGAAAAATTCTCCAACATCCCGTTTCTTTGTTGCACAAGCAACAAATTGATAGGATTTCATGTTCCCTTGTCTCTCTTTTCTTCCGCCATGGGAGGTTTTGTGGGCTAGTGAGAGCGGTTTTCCTTAAGAGAAACTAGCTCGAGACCCAACTCTCCATACCCTGACCTCGTCGGGGACATGCACTAAGAAACAAAAAGGAGTATCCTTCTCTGATACCACTAATCCATATTATTTTGAGAACAAATTGAAGGAAAAAATATAATAAGTAAATACACATACATATCAAGACATAAACACAGATATACAATAATGCACAATTTTTATTAATGGCAAAAATGTATAGAAACTGTAAAAATACAAAGTGAATGAACTCATTAGAATGGTGAAAACTTATCTTTGATAAGAGATGTGATGGCTATGCTCATTCAAAATAATTTGATGTTTACAATGAGGCTCCAAATTCATTTTTAATATAAAGAAAATCCAAAACCCTAACCCGGGAAGATGAAACGCCAAAAGGTTTGTGGGCCCCAATGGGGGTAGTTGATACGTCAACTTCCCAAGGGCATAACTTTTGCATATGATCTTTGTTTGGGGTGCACGATAGATCATTGGAAAGGTCTAGTCGAGGAAAACACATTCCATTTGGCCTATCATATGCCTTCATCTACATGGTAGATGTTGTTGAGCCCAAAAAACGTCGTTTAGGGCTTCAAAATGACCTCGCAAGTTCAGGACCCGAAAAACGTAAAAAAACTGACAAGGTGGAAACCCTTGTTTTAAGCCAGTGGAATAGATGGGTGGCCACCGATTTCTGCCTGGATCAGTTGAAGACAACAATTTCATAAGGGGGATGGAATGTAGTGTAGCTAGAGAGGTAATGGGGAGGGGGGGGTCAAAGGGCCCATAATGATAATAATGGAGGTCATTCAATGTAAGGTGGACTAGGTCCACTATATTATTAAATAGGGCCCACTATGGTAGTTAGAAATATTAGTTTGAACATAATAAATGTAAGAGGACTTATTAGAAGGTTTCATTGTCACTTCTAGAAGTTTCCTCCTCTAGAATGTTCTTATATGGTTGGCAGTAATATATAAAGGGGTTCAAGCAATGTAATGAAAGTTAAGAAGAAGTATTGTATTTGGAGCGTGTATCTCATTAGGAGGTTGTCCCTTCGAAGAGACAAATGAACATGAGAGGATCCATTCCATCATAGGATCCATTGTATGGTGTTTCCCTATCATAAGGGCTTTCATAATAATAAAATGAGAGTTTTTCTATATTGTCTATGAATATTTGTGGTGTTTTTTGTATTCAATTATTTGGTATTTAATAGTATGATACCATTAATTAAATGCATCTACACCATGTTAAAATTGACATGAATGCAATTTAAATAACTCAACACAACAACATATAAATCCTTATTAAACACAGAGTGAATGCACAACCATTAAGATCAGAAATATATCACATAAGATAGATAAAACACTTATCTTTTAAATCAGTTGTACAAACAGTTTCTTGGGATGGACATTCCATGTAACCATAGACTTGTTGTTCCAGATCTCAACAAAAAGTCACCCCCAATATGGGGCTAGCAATACACAAAAGGGTGGTCTCTCACTATCCACACACATCTCAAAAAATACCACAACCCACTAGTATTCTCCTACAACAATCCTGTAACATTCCCCATCTCAATTGAGGTCCATTATGTGTGGAAATACTCATAAATTAAAAATGTTAAAACTAACTAATTTTCCTGTAGCTTACCAGCTACAAATTACACAAATTTAACTACCACTTGATACCATTAATTAGATGCATCCCCAACATGCTAAAATCACACATGAATGTAACTGATCACTTATTAAACCATCATATAAATCAATCTCATATATAGAGTTCATGCACAACAATTTAAAACTCATAATGCAACAAATAAATAGATAAAAACACTCATCTTTTAATTCAGTCGTGCAACCAAATACTTGGGAAGGAAGTTCCACCCAACCATAGAATTGTTATGATAAATATCAATAGAAATTCACCCCCAATATGGGGCTAGAAATCCACAAAAGAGGGTGGTCTCTCACTGTCCACTCACATCTCAAAAATTCCACAACCCACTTGAATTCTCCTACAACTATCCCAATTTTCCACCCACTCTCTTCCTCTCGACCTGTCCAACCCAAGGAATGTACTCCTTCACCGATCTCATTCCCTTGAGCATCCCATTCATTTATCAAGATATCTTTGGCACGGGTAACTGGAATATCTCTACTGGGAAACTCAATGGAACTCACTACCAAGAAAACTACCGGAAATTAACAACAAACACATGTTGTTATAGTGAAAATAACATATGAGTTCACTCTTCATTCCTGACAACCTAGCTCTTTATTCTTCAACTCCAAAATTCTCCAAAAACACTCCAGTATGATCCAGAATGTGCTCTACATGGTTTCTCTAGCTCCCAACTCTTCTTTTCTTCTCTCTACTTTCTATTTGTGCCCAAACATTAATTGTGTAAAATTGTTGTATCTGCCCAAACAAATTTCATCTCTTTCTTTTCCTTCTTTATTTACACACTTTCCAAAGATGATTGTACTCACCCTCCATGCTCCCAATAACTATGGGATGCGACTTCTCACACCCACCCTCTTACATGCATTCAATGGTTGGGTTTGGGAACACTCAACAACAAAACTGAAGGTTCATGTAGCCATATAAAATTTATGAAGTGGGTTGAATTAATAGACATGGGTAATTCCCCCTTAGAAACCTCTAAGGAATTATCTTAGACCCTCTCCTCTCTTGTGGATTAATTCAACCCCCATCTCTTTCCATATCCCCCAACAATTGACATCACATATTATTATTAAAATTTAGAAATACAATTTGCATATACATCGCTTGGCCATTGCCACACATTATATCTACATAAACATTAATTAAACTGGGGATTATAGAGAGGATGTTATATTCCCCCTCCCCTACAATTGTGCGCCATCCTCGGTGAAAAATGTACCGATATACACATATATACAAATTTACATCAAAATACTAAGAAATAAAACTATATAGTTTTACAACTTAAATAGTAGTTCCAACCAAAATCTCATGTTCCTCACAACCCATTGACCCAAGGAATGTACCCCCTTCACTTCTCTCAGTCTATCGGGCTGTAACAATCCTTTTTTAGGGCCCCAACATAGGTTGAATAGGAATCTGAGATGTGGTTCTAGAACTCTAGTAGCTCCAAATGGAGTCTTTCATTCTATTTTGTATTCTTCCTGCATGTTTTCTTTATGCTTCCATGTAGCATATTTAGGACCGTAACAGGTCCATTAAACCTTTACCATTCTTATGGATTTTTTCTTGAGCACTTTGACTTTCTGGTCCATGATGGGTACTAGTATCACTCGAAAATCCCCTTCGTGTTCCACCTGGATCACAGTCCAATAAATTATGTCGTTAGGCCCAACCACATATTTATTTAATAATGACACATGAAATACATTATGCACTCTCATGGATGGAGGAAATGTTAGCATGTATGCAACTGGCTCTCTCTTTTCTGATATTTCAAAAGGTCCACAATATCTTGTTTCCAAATTTGGGAAAATTCCTAATATTATAGCAAACTTTTTTTTCTCCTTCACTTTTAAAAACACATGTTCACCCACTTTACAGTATCTGAAAACTCTATTCTTGTCTGCATAATTTTTCTTCCTTTTCTAGGTAGCCTTTAAATTCTACTTGATCTTTGTCATCTTCTCTTCCATTTCCTTTAACAAATCTGTCCCAATAACTGCTCTGTCTTTTGGATTACCCCAAGTCACTAGTGTGTTACACTTGTTGCCATACAATGCTTCAAATGGACTCATTTTTAATGAGGCTTGATACCCATTATTGAAAGCAAATTCAACTTAGTGAATATAATCCTCCCACTTTGATGGTTGTCCCATCACATACATTCTAAGAATGTTCTCAATTATTCAGTTAGTCCTCTCTATTTTCCCATATGACTCTTGGTGATACGTTGTACTAAGATTTAGATTTGTCTAAAAGCATTTGAACAACCCTTTCCAAAAATTGAATGTAAACTTTAGGTCTCTGTCTGAAACTATTTCCTTAGGCACTCCATGTAGTTTGAAAACTTCCTTCATGTAGATTTATGCAATAATTTTTCCCTTGTGTGTTGTCTTGATGGGAATAAAATGTGTCGCCTTAGTTAATTTATCCACCACCACCATGATGGAATCATGTTGTTCCACTATTCTAGGCAGCTTAGTAATAAAATCCACTGTGACTACTTCCCACTTCTATTAGGGAATTAGCAATGGATATAACATCCTTGCTAGATGCCTATGTTCAATATTCA
This sequence comes from Picea sitchensis, assembly GCA_010110895.2. NCBI lineage: Eukaryota > Viridiplantae > Streptophyta > Pinopsida > Pinales > Pinaceae > Picea > Picea sitchensis. The sequence goes on along the minus strand of SNQJ01S0035649.1, from coordinate 89,431 downwards.
CCTTTTGGCATTCTAGACATTTGGCTATATAGTTAGCCACTTCTTTCTTCATTCCAAGCCAAAAATATTGGCTTTTCACAACTCTAATTGTTTTCTAATATCCTAGGTGCCAAACATATGACATATTGTGCATTTCCTTCATCATTATATTTTTTAGCTCATTTTAATTTGACACATATACTTTGCCTTTGTACAGGAGAATTCCATCTTCTTTTAGCTCAAAGTTTTTAGATTTTTGCTGAAAATTACCTTGTCGTAATGTTTCTTTTATTTTTAGATATTGTTGATATGAGTTTGTTGCTTCAATTTTTTTATCTTTCAGATTAGTCCCATACATGTTTATGGATGCAATATACATCTCATGTTCTCTCCTACTGAGTGCATCAACCACCTGATTTTCCTTGCCTTTGATGTGTTTAATATCAAGGTCATATTCACTCAGAAATTCAAGTCATCTAGTTTTCCTAGAATTTAATGTGGGTTGTCCAAAAAATGTTTTAGACCACAATTGTTTGTCCTTAGCTCAAATTTCCTCCCCATGAGGTAATTTCATCACATTTTTAATGCATGTACAATTGCTGCCAATTCCAAGTCATGTGTAGCATAATTCCTCTCCTGCTCTTTTAATTTTTTGGACTCATAGCATACCAAATGATCTTTTTGTGTGAAGAATACACCGAGCCCTTCCTTGCACGCATCAGTGAAAAACACAAAATATTCATCTGGATCTGCAATCTTCAATGTTGTCACACTTTTCAAGATGTCTTTTAGCGTCTAAAATCTCTATTCACACTTGGAAGTCCATTCAAATTTCACTCCCTTCTTTTGTAAAGAAGTGATTGGGCTTGAAATCTTTAAGAATCCTTTTATGAATATTTGGTAATAATCGTCAAAAATCATGAATGATATGACCTCTATAACATTTCTTGGCATTTTGCATCCTGTAATGGCCTCTATCTTCTTGGAATCAACTGTTATACCATCTATTGAAATAATATGCCCCAAGTATTGAATCTTCTTTTGATAAAGTATGCACTTACTTAGCTTGGCATACAACTTGTGCTCTCTTAAAACTTGCAACACCATTATTAAATGTTGTTCATGCTCTTCTTCTATCTTTTAATAAATGAGTATATCATCCAAGAACACAATTACAAACTTGTCTAGGTACTCCTTGAACACTCATTTCATCAGGAACATGAAAAATGTCGGTGCATTTGATATCCCAAATGACACTACTATGAATTCATAATTCCCATATCTTGTCTTGAATGTTGTCTTCCTGATGTCTTCTTCCTTTATCCTCACTTGATGACAATATGATCTCAATTCAATCTTGGAAAATTTTCTTGCACCTTTCAGCTGATCAAATAAGTCATCAATCCTTGGTAAAGGGTATTTGTTATTTATGGTGACCTTATTCAACTATTTGAAATCAATACACAACCTTAAGGTTCCATATTTGTTCTTCACAAAAAGCACTAGGGCTCCCTAAGGAAACACACTAGGACATATATACCCCTTCCTTAACAATTCTTTAAGCTGCATCTGCAACTCCTTCAACTCTGGTGTGCTCATTTTTTTTTATGGTGTCTTAGGCTTTGGGGCAACTCTTGGAACCAAATCAATAGAGAAATCAATGTCTCACTTTGGTGGTAGTCCCGTGATTTCTCCAAAAACATCTTCAAAATTCCTCAAGACTAGATGGTCTTCATTGCTTGCCACTTTATCTTTCGTTTCCTCTTCCATATGGACTGCAAAAATCTGACATCCCTTCCTAAACCTCTTTTTCAATTGTGTAGTTAAAATTTCTCTAACAACTACAACTCTTGGATTTTCTTGAAGATTTACCTGCTTCCTTTGTTCATCAATGCATGTGATTGTCTTGTTGTAATAGTCTAGGACAACCTGATGCTTTTCCAAGCAATCCATGTAAATTAGGAAATCATATGAACCCAATGGTATGGTGTTCACATCTATATTTGTGTTGATTCCATTCATGTCTATTGTAAAATCTTTAACCAATGCATTGATTTTCCTCTTAGCCCATGTAGCTAATTGTACTAACCAATATTTATTATGCTTATTCCTTTGAAAGTGAAATCATTCAACAATGTTAGAGTTTATGTAATTATGGCTAGCTCCAAAATCAATTAAAATTGCTATGGGATGGTTATCAACCTTCCCTTCCACTTCAATCATGAGGGATTGCTATTATGCTTACTTGTTGTCCAAGGCTTCATAAATCCTTGAAATGTTTCCTCCCATGTCTTCCACTATTTCATCCTCCTAAATGTTGTGGAAAATCCTCATTCTTTCTCCTTTGTGAGGGAATTCCTTATATAAGTTATTTCCCTCACATCCCCAACATTGTACAAATTTCTACCTTGGAATTTTCTCAAATGAATCTACAGTCTTTTGATCATTTTGGGTTGACTGATTTTGCTGATTTGCTTAGGAGTTTTTCCTGAAAAAGGGTGGCTTAAAACCTTTCTTCCTTTGATCCTTTTTACCATTCATCTTGTCATTCCAATATTTTTGGAAAATTGCCCTTCCTCCTCTTTGCTCTCCTTGTGGATTCCTTCAAAGTCCTAGGGTTATCATATTGTATCTTGTCACGGTAGAAGGAGTGTAACCCACTTAGAAACCTTTGGATTTTAACCTTTTCATCCTTTATGAAGTCAACATACTTCAGTAATTCAAAGAACCTATTCTCATATTCATCCATTGTCATGATTCCCAACTCGAGTTCAAAGAAATCTTACACCTTCCTTACGTAATAATGCTTGGAAAACTATTTCTCTCGGAAATATCTTTTGAACTGCCTCCATGAGATCCTCTTCTCATCAAGGTGCTTGGCTTGCTTAAGTGGATCCCACTACATGGTCGTATTTCCTTGCAAGTGGTTGGTTGAAATTCTAGCTTCTACCCTTGAGGGGTAATCATGTAACTAGAAATATTTCTTCATTTCCAATAGCTAGGCCTCAACCTCTTCTCCTTTCTTGTGCTCACCATTGAAAGTTCGTGGCTTATTTTTCCTAAGTTCACCTTGCAAGATGTCTACCTCATGCCTTCTTCTATACCACTGGAAAGGAGAAACACTTGGGTTTCTCCCTAGCCCCGAACTTGCATGAATCCTTATGGTGGATTTCCTTAGAGAATGATGTTTCCTTATCATTCTTTTTTACTTCCTATCATTCTTATGATCATCCCTTCTGCTATGGGATTTGGATGCTGTCACTTTTCTAGCACTAGATTCTTTCTTGGTTCTAAAGTCTTTCTTAACTTGCTTATGAAACATATTTAGGCTTTGAAGTATCTCTTCCTGAGCATTATTAATATTTTCATTATCGACCATATAGCTATGCACTTCTCTATGCGGGCTTCTCATAGTTATAGGATCTTGCCTTCCTCTTCTTCCATTAAAATATCTCTCAACATTTCCCATATAATAACAATTTGTGTTCATTTCGGTCGAGTTAGCGATGTATTGCAAATCACCAATGGTTGAAGGTTAGATCAATATCCTAACCATTGACCATTGGTGATTTGAAATATATCGCTAACTCGACCGAAATGAACACAAACTTTTATTATTATTAACACATAGACACATTGAAAAAGAACAGAGATACAATAAAACTAGCTTCTATTCAATAACGAAATATGATGACACTATAAAATGCAGATTGAAAACAAGCTTGCTAGAATGGTGGCGGCTTATCTCTAAGAAGAGATGTGATGGTTGCGCTCATTCACAAGAAGATGAGTACAATGAGGCTCTGAAAGACTTTTTACAATAAACATGAATACCAAAACCCTAGACATCCATAAACCTAACCCTAGGATATGAAGTGCCAAAAGTCATGTGAGCCCTGCTGGGGTTAGTTGGTACATCAACTTCTCGGGGTTGTAACTTTTTCATACGATCTTCATTTTAGGCGCACGATAGCCCATTGGAAAGTTATATCTGAGGACTACAAATTATACTATCAAACTTTGAGTTTTTTACAATTTGAATGTGGAGAGCCCTAAAAACCTTTTTTAGGGCCTAAAAAATGACCCCTGAAGTTCAGGACCCAAAAAATAGGAAAAAACAACCAAACTGAAAAACGACCAAGATGAGCCAGTTGGAATAGGTGGGTAGCCACCGATATCCACCTGTATCAATCCTACCCCCTTAGGAATCAATGGTATCCATTGTGTTGATTTCCCCCATCAGATGAGGAAATTTAAGCTAAATTTGGACCCGGGTGAGACACTTGCCTTGGTGCAGGAGTTGGCCTGCTTTGACAACCCGATAAAGTTGGATCCTCTACTAGCGAGTGCCCTTGACCTATGTGTCCACAATATGATTATTGGATTCATGTTCCATTTATTCAGGGTTGAGCTCTATTGGTGTCAATTGTTCTTCTATCTTCGAGGTGTCTAATAATGGTGGAAAATATGGCCAAAGGAGATCCACATTGAACACTAGGTGCAAGCCAAGGAAAGGGGGAATGTTGAGCTCAAAATTATTTTCTCCCACAACCTTGATGATGTTGTAAGGTCCATAGCGGAGTGGAAGAATATTCCTGTGGGGATCTGTAAGGTGTTCTTTCTGCAAGTGAAACCAAACTTTGTCTACCACCTGAAACTTGTGTGGCACCTGGTGTTGATCATGGCGTTGCTTGTACTTGGAATTGGTATTATGTAAAATATCCTGAACCTATTGTCAGATGTGCTATATCCTCTCAATGAAAAAGGTAGCTTTGTCAGCTTCAGTTGGAGCATGGGATGAGTCTTCCTGGGTGGCCACAAGGGGTAATGCAACATCCATGGGACCCAATGGTTGAAATCCCAACCCCACTTGAAAGGGGTTGTGGGTGGTTGAGCTATGTATGGATCTATTGTATATGTGATGAACATAGGGAATATTCTCATCCCATGTGCAGGGGTGCTTGGAATTGTACATGCACAGGATATGCACAATCATTTGGTTGACGAACTTAGTTTGGCCATCCATCTAAGGGTGGAAGGCAGTGGATTTGGTGAGCTTGGTGTCCAAAAGTAACTAGAGGCTCGACCAAAAAGTGATGATGAACTGACTATCCCGATCTGAGATAATAGTTTTTGGTATCCCAAAATGTACCCACAGTCATTCAAAGAAGAGCTTGGTATTGGTCTCTGCTGTGATGCTCTTCTTGCAAGAAGACATAATCGCCATCTTGGAAAACCAATCAACAACCAAAAAAACACAGTCATTTCCCTGCTTGGTGAATGGAAGGCCTGGCATGTAGTTTATTGAAATGGATTCCCAAAGACTGTCAAGAGTAGGCATATGGGTGTACATGCCTTGATTCTTAGTGGCCGGTTTGGAAATAGCGCAGGCAGTGCAGGACCTGATATACTTGTTGACATCCTATCGAAGTTTTGACCATTAGAAATGATGTTGTAACATTGCCACTGTATTTTCTACACCAAAGTGTCCTGCCACCCGACTGTAGTGGGTTCCCAAATCAACTTCACTCGCTTGCTTGATGGAACGTAAATATGGCCCAGATGGCACAAAATACCATCCTCAAGATGGAAATTAGTGACAGTTGTTTTTTATCCCATCATTTGGTAGGTGGTGGCAAAGTTAGGATCTTTCTCTTAGATTCGGGGCCATCCGAAGGTCTCATGGATGCAAGAGTCTAGAACCGTGGTGAGTGCCATGACTGGAGGTCTACTGAGGCAATCAACGACATGGTTTCTTCTTTCTATTTTATGCTTGATGTTGAGGTGGAACTATTGCAAGTATGTGGACCACTTTTGATGGTGGTCATTCTGCAATTTTACTTGTGTCTGTATGAAATGCAATGAATTATGATTAGTGTGGATGACTGTCTCCTTCCCAAGAATGTAATTCCTCCACTGGTGAAGGCTTTCACAATGGAGTACATTTCTTTGTCATAAGTAAGGTACTGAAAGATGACATATGATAATGTCTCACTATGATAGGACATGGGGTGGCCATGTTGAGTGAGAACTGTGCCCATAACATAGTCTGAAGCATATGTCTCAATCTCAAAGGGATGTTGTAGTTCGGGTAATGAAAGCAGTAGGGATGAGCACAAGTGCTGTTTCAAATCATCGAACGCTTGTTTTTGGGAAAGGTCCCACACAAACTTTGCCTTACCACCACCCTTGGTTACTTGGCTGAGGGTCCATGCAATATGGGAGAATCCCAACATGAACCTGCGATAGAAATTGGCAAGGCCTAAGAAGCTTCGAAGCTCAGTGAGCATGGTTGGATCTGGCCAGTCATGGATTATCTATATATTGGATAGATCCACATGCACACCATTCTCATCAACAATGTAGCCTAGGTACTAGACCTTGTCCATGCCGAAGGAATTTTTTTCCAAGTTGGCATATAGCTTGTGTTTCCACAGAGTGTGTAGAACCTGTTGCATATGATACAAGTGTTCCACCCAAGTATTGTTGTAGATGAGGATGTCGTACAAATACACCACTAAAAATGAATTAGTGAAAGGCCACAAGATATCATTCATCATCCTCATGAAAGTTGCTAGGGAATTTGTCAAAACAAAGAGCATGACCAACCATTCAAAAATACCTTCTTTTGACTTGAAGGCAGTTTTCCATACATTTGTCTGCTCTATTGGGACCTGATGGTAGACAAATTTCAGATCAATCTAACTAAATTATTTCCCCCCCTTGAGCTAATCAAGGAGATCGTCGTTTCAGGGAATCGGGTACTGATTCCTGACTGTGATTTTATTTAGGGCCCAATAATCAATGTAGAGTCTCCAAGTCCCATCTTTCTTTTGCACAAGCATGATTGGAATTCCACAAGGTGATGAACTGGGTTGGATGTGCCCCTTTTGGAGAAGTTCTTGGATATGATGGTTGATCTCCTCATTTTCTAACAAACAACAGTGATAGACTGGCCCATTGGGTAGCGGTGCGTCGGTGGTCAGATTGATGGAATGCCTGACCTGACAGTGCAGAGGTACCTTGGTAGGTGAGGAGAAGATGTATTTGTATTCTTCCACGACCTTATCCAATTGTTTTTTCTACGTGGAGAGGTCGGTCGCAGAGGCCATGGATGTGGTTGCAATTTTTCGCTCACTCTCAGAGCGAATTAGGAAGAAGACAAACTTCCCGGTCTTAGAGATGAACTTCCTGCATTTATTGGCAGAGATCAAGGAAATGGCACTAGGTGGGACTACCTCGTGTATCCTATACAATTTTCTATCCAAAGTAATAATAACACTGCGAGACCTAGACTCATATATAACATGAAATTTCCATAGATAAGGTTGGCCAAAAATAACATCACAAACTTCAAGGGGAGAAACATCAAAAAATACCTCATCTTTGAAGGGCTTGATGTCGTAAGACATGTGACACTGTTGGATGACATGAAGATTTCTTCCTTGGAGGAGCCATCCGATGGTGTAGGGATACAGGTGCAACGTTGTCTGCAGGGGAAACCACTTGAAAACCTCCACTGAGATGAGGTTCTTTTAGCTACCTCTATTAACAATGAAGTACAATGGGGTGCCTTAAATCCACATCTATGAATGAAAGGGGTTCTCACCTTACTCTAGCTCATTAGGTTCATCGAGCTAGATCTATGTGGTAGAAATGGTGGCACTGGGTTCCACGTCAATGTTTTGTCTCCCCTTTTCTGGTTCTGAATTAGATTCAAACCCCACATATTATTCATAGGCTTTCACCTCATCCACCAATGACTTCTTTGAGTGGAAATCAATAGTTTTATTCCAGGGGCTCTTATGGAAGTCACACAAATTCCCGGTATCTTATTTCGTCTTTCCATTTTCCTTCTTTGTTTGCATCTTAGACTAGTTGTCCCAAGGCTGTCCATATTTTCTCTGCCCTTTGTTCTACGGGTTGGGGCTTCCCTTATCCTGCTTTTGCTGTGAGGGGTTCCCAGACCCAATCTTCCACATCTTTTGTTTAATCTTATGCTCAATCTTGACAACATATCGATAAGCCGTGCCTAAGGACGAGATGTCCAAAAACTCCATTTCTGCCTAGATTTATCTATGTAGACCACCGCGGTACTTGAGCACTAGATGTCACTCAGAATATTTGATACCTAGATTGGTGTGCAAGGTATGGATGATATTTGTGAACTATGGCACTGCTTGGTCCCTTTCCTGCAATAGTGTGGTCCATTTTGTATACAGGTCATCATAACTTCCAAAAGGATATTATTGTTCCTTAATATCATACCTGAAGGATTCCCAGGTGAGTGTGAATGTAAATAATGAGGGTTCCTCTTTTTCCTTTTTCTCATAGAAAGTCTCCCACCATTCTTTGACATGGGGGATGGCTTTGAGGAGCACAAAAGTAATCTTTTCTCTATTCAAAAATTTATGGATAGAAAAATACGCTTCTAGCAGATTCAACCATTTGTCTACAATATTTGTGTCTATATGACCTTCAAATATAGGAATATCAAAGATGATATGTACCTTGAAGGGGGTGACACATCCTCTAGAGGAAGATGCGTCGCTTGTTGGTAGCTGTCGAAGGATTTGCGTAAAATTATCCATCACCTTGTTCCTCTGTTGAGTGAGGGCTTCCTCAAGCAACAATTTGAAATGATCTCGTGCCATGTTGTGTTTCTTTTCTCCCACCATGGAAGGTCATTTGGGCGTGTGATATCTCTTGTCCTCAAGACAAAAAATCTCGAGACCCAATTCTTTGTACCCTAACCTCGTCGGGGACATGCACTAAGAATGATAAGTAGCAGACCGCTCTGATACCACTGATCCATATTTTATGAGTAGAATGAAATGAACACATATTATTATTATTATTAACACAGAGACACAATGAAAAATAACATAGGTACAATAAAATTGGCTTCTATTCAATAAAGAAATATGCTGACACTGTAAAATGAAGACTGAAAACAAGCTTGCTAGAATGGTGGTGGCTTATCTTTGAGAAGAGATGTGACAGTTGCGCTCATTCGCAAGAAGATGAGTACAATGAGGATCTGAAATCCTTTTTACAATAAACATGAATGCCAAAACCCTAGGCATCCAAAAACCTAACCCTGGGAGATCAAGTGCCAAAAGTCATATGTGGCCCATTGGGGTAAGTTGGTACATCAACTTCCCGGGGTTGTAACTTTTGCATTCGATCTTCGTTTTAGGTGAACGACAGCTCATTGGAAAGGTATTTCCGAGGAATACACATTATGATGTCAAAATATGACTCCATTTGTTGTTTGACTATGGCGATCCCTAAAAACACTATTTAGGGCCTCAAAATGACCTCGGAAGTTCAGGACCTAAAAACTAGGAAAAAACCGCCAAACTAAAAAACTTCCAAGATGAGCCAATTGGAATAGGTGGGTGGCCACCGATATCCACCTGGATCAAACGTGATCTTGACCGTCGATCCATTAGACTTCTCCTAATTCTACAACGACAATTAAAACATGAATTTTGAACTTTGAGGTTGAATTTTAACTCTGTAACTTTGCAGATTGACTTCATTAAACCCTCTTAGACATTTATCAGTAATTTACACTCAAATTTTCTCACGAATTTGGGGATTTCACTCTAAGTTTATCTATTTTCCCCCAAGTTCATCACAAAACAAAATATGTAACAATGAATTTGCCCAAATTTGCACCAATTATCGGTCCATACGGGTCCATTGTTTGAACCAGAAGATTCAATGCCATAATCTAACATTCTACAACCCAACTAAGGTCCATTATGTGTGGAAATACTCATAGATTTTTTTTTTTTAAACTAACAAATTTTCCTATAGCTTACCAGCTATGAATTACATACAGATTTAACTACTACTTGATACCATTAATTAGATGCATCTACAACATGATAAAATCACACACGAATGCAACTAATCACTTATTACATCATCATATAAATCAGTCTCATAAACATAGTTCATGCACAATAATTTAAAACTTATAATGCAACACATAAACTTATAAAACACTTATCTTTTAATTCAGTTGTGTAACCAACTACTTGGGACGAACATTCCACCCAACCATAGATGTTTTGTTCCAAATCTCAACAACAATTCACCCCCAAGTTGGGGCTAGCAATCCAAAAAATAAGGTGGTATCTCATTGTCGTCTCGCAGCTTAGAAATCCCACAACCCATTGGTATTCTTCTCAACTATCCCGATTTTACACCAGCTCTCTTTCTCTCAACCTATCCAACCCAAGGAATGTACCCCTTCATTGATGTTAGTCCCTTGGGCATCCCATTCATTTATCAAGGTCTCTCTGGCACATGTAACCAAAAATATCTCTGCTGTGAAACTCAAGGGAGCTCACTGCTAGGAAAAACACCAACAAAAAACAACAAACACTTGTTGTTATAGTGAAACTCACACATGAGATCACTCTTCAGACATGACAACCTATATCTTTAGTCTTCATATCCAAAATACTCCAAAAACACTCTAGTATTCTCAAGAATTCACCCTCCATGATTTCTCCAACTCCTATCTCTTCTTTTCTTCTCTATGATTTATGTTCATGCCCAAACATTGATTATCTAAAACTGTTATAACTTCCCATACAAATTTCCTCTCTTTATTTTCTTTCTTGAATTACACACTTCCCCAAGATGATTGTACTCAACCACCATGCTCCCAATAACTATGAGGTGTGACTTATCACACTCACCCTCTTACATGTATTCAATGATTGGCTTTGAGAACACTTAAAAACAAAATAGAAGGTTCATGTACCCATAGAAAATTTAGGAAGTGGGTTGAAATAAAAGACATGGATAATTCCCCCTTAGACCCCTCTTAAACATTCTCTTAGACCCTCCCCTCTCTTGTGGATTAATTCACCCCCCATCTTTGTCCATATCCCCTAGTAGATGGAATCACATTTTACTATTAAAATTTAGAAATGAAATTCACATATACATCCACTAGACCATGGCCACACATTATATCTACATAAGCATTAATTAAAATGCGGATTATGGCGGGGATGTTACATATCCTGATTTTCCCTTAACTCTCTTCCTCTCAACCTGCCCATACTAAGGAATGTACCTCGTCACTACTCGGAGTCCATTGGGCGTCTCATTCATTTATCAAGGTCTCTCTAGCACATGTAACTAGGAATGCCACTACCGGGAAACTCAAGGGAGCTCACTGCTAGGAAATCTACCGGGAAACAATAGAAACCAAGCTTGATTCTATAGATCATCTCTCACAAGAGTTCACTCTTCAGGATTGACAAACTGATTCTTCTACAAGCCTGACAACTTGCTTCTTCAGTCTTTAGTCCCACAAATTCCCCATAATTCACCCTCCATGGTTTCTCTAGCTCCAGTGCCTAAAAACTCCCCCCTTGGCCATACAAATTTCCTCTCCTTTGTATTTCTTTCTTGACTTGCATTCTTCCCAAAATTTATTGTACTTAGTCCCATGCTCCCAATAACTATGGTATCTAACTTCTCACACCCATCCTCTTACATGAATTCAATGATTGGGCATGTTAACACATAGGAAGTACAAGAGTCAAGGTTTTCTCTCATTTTTCAAATTTTTTGTTAGTCTAGTCTAAGCAGGTCACTTTTGGTACTTGTTAGTCATGTGTTATCTCTTTCTTATAATTCATTGGTTTAAAACTCGTGAGATTATCAGAGTATGGTTACAAAGCCTTGATGTCATGATGGTGGTTGTCATCATTTGTAAAGAGGGAAAGTATTGATCACGTCTGCATAACTTGAAGGTCACCATCAAGTATTTTGTCCAAAAAGGGTGTATATGTTTTAAGGATCCACTTAACCATCTAAGTGCCATGTCACCTGCCAAATATCATTCACTATAGACTCTCCTAGAAGTTCACAACAATTCAAAATACCTCATGCACTAAATCGTACATGATTACGATTTTGGGAACGTGGCACTTGGTGGATTCTTGTTTTCAGCACCTTTTCATCATCCAAAAGGTTGAGGTCAAAAGGAAGGTTCAATCATTTCATGCTCTTTCAATTTGAAAATATTTCGTTGCATACTGTTCCCTGCTACAAACTATCAATTGCTACAAACTGTCTAGATGTTGCAAACCAAATTAGTGCTGTGAACTCTTTTTTTTTCCAGTTGCTTCAAAATCTTGTTATTTGAGTCTGCATTCAGCCTTGTCATCATCATTTCATCCAAGATTCCATCTTCAAATTACATTTTAGTCTCTGTAAAATCGTTCTAGTGTAAACCCTAGTTGCAACAAAACCTTAGATTCATTAGATTTCAGCACACAGTTTGTTGGCAACAATTATCAGAGAGGTTTTTACTCTTATTTGACTTGCCATGGAAGAAGATGCATCTGAAGCACCAGCTCAACAAACAACCAAAGCCAAATATATTAAAGATATTGTAGAAATTATTGAACTAAATTCTCCTTCTAAAGAGAGCAATCCCACTTTCAAAAGGCTCAGAAAGAAAATAAAAGAGACAAAGGATGAGAATAAAAAATGAAAAAGGAAAATCTACAAGCTAGAATTAAACTGAAGGAAAACATAGATCTATGTGAAGAAGCTATTACAAAGGAAAAACAGATGGTGAAGAGATCACTGCCCCTATATAGATAGGTAAAAACTGTGTACATGAAGAAGAGTTATTTTCAAGCTGTAAGTGGAAAGAAAATTGTCATGTATAAGAAAGTTTGCAGTGAATCTTGCGGAGGCGCTACGAACCTGCTGAAATTGAAACAATTTGCAGCAAATTAGTACGTTGCAAACTCGTATTTTCATCATATATTTTAAAATACAAACTGGGTTTCACTAAAAATTTTTTTGGAGATGAATCATAATGTCAATGACTTTCTGACCAAACATCATCCTGACCTAGTTCGTCGTTTGGGAGAAACATCGAAAACATCACCTACAAGAAAGTTTGTAGCGAATCCTTCAGATGCACTGTGAACTCTAAGAATCTGATAAGTCTGAGTTATGGGAGAGCTTCCAGCTATCATAGGAGGTCCGAATGGTTCACCAGGAGGTAGTTAGACATTAAGGGACACTTGTACCTGAAATCTAGCTCCACTAGATCTCCAAGCATAAGCTGGTTGTACTTGCATTTATCATCACCACCAACTTCCTGGAATCTACCAATTTGTTAAATTTCTCTTTGTTTGTCTATTGCCACACCTCCAAGGCACAAAATCATATTCTAGAGCTAGGTAACGATTCATAAAGAGACTTTTGATTTAATTTTCTATTTAATGGGTGATATGACTCTAATAGAGGGTTGGAATGGTTGGATGTGAAGATTTATGTTTTGGCTGGAGACTGTTAAAAGTTCCCACACTATGTATGTACAGACTTAAGACTCTTAAGTGATTCAATATAAAATCCTTTTCTACTCTTTCATGCTATTATTATTGTCTTTCTTTGGGATTATCTATTGATGAAGGATTTATCTTTAACACTTGTGTTCATGATATGCAGTGACTGATTTACTGTAAATTTGTTAATGCAAGTATTTTCAAAGCATATTTTCTTGTTGACCAGGAGGTTCCTTGTTAGTAATAGTTCCATTGTATGTGTGCCTAATGTAACTTAGTTCATATATTTCATTCTTTTCCTTCAATCTTCCATCTTTTCATTGATGTTCAAAATTGATCTAAGATTGTTAAGGCCTTGCTTGTTGGAGTATGTTGTGTGGAGATTTTGTGTTGATATCCTGAATTGAGTTTCTTATCCATTCGTGACACTTGAGATGAAAAAACCTTACCTTTTTATAAACTTACAAATTTTTTGATGGGTATTAGGCTTACACCTACAACAGTCTAGGTGTGACTTCTAATGCTAACATTTTTGGTGTCATTTCCAGGGAATGAAGACATGAAGATATCTTCCCTGGGTTGTATGAAAAAGAATATGACCAACAGTTGATGGTGAACAAGTGTTGGTTACAAAAAAGACTGCAATTTTTCACCGTGGCGACTCCACACACTTGAAGAACTTGTTGGTAATTCAAATAAGTCACACGACTCCACTGAAGAATGAGCTCAGATAGAAAAAGATGAAAGGAGGACACAAAAAGTCTAGGTTTCAGGTCATAAGTTTCTTTCAGGATTTTTTTTTTTCATCAACTCTTTCTCATATTTTCCTTCACATATCAGAAGAATCATCCTTTGCGTTGTCTATTTGGATTACCATCAACCCACTGTTGTATATCCCTCCTTGAAAGAAGAAGATTTATCCTCTTCTTGCATCATTGATTTTGATCATTTTCCTTTGTCCAAACCATGTGATAATGATGTTTGTATCCAAATATCTCCTGAAATTGATCAACCCTATAGCCATGTGGATTATAAAGTTGATTTACCTCCTGCAAACTCTATTATATCTTGCAATCAATTTGTTATACGTAGTGCTCAACCCACTAATGTTCAGTCTATAATTAGAGAGAAAAATTTTAAACCCTTAAAGCTCCCATCTACTCTTCATCCTTACCCTCCCAATTTTTTAGAATAACTACCTCTTTTTATTGGGGAAGATCATATCACAACTGAGAAACATTTGAGAGATTTTCAAAATTTCATTGACAATTTGGAAATCATGCATGAGGATTTTGTCATGAGGTTATTTTCCAAATATTTGGTTGGGGATGTTGCTTTGTTGTTTAAAAATCTGGAGGTTGGTTCTATTGGTTTGTGGGTTGAGTTATATAGGGAATTTTCAAGATACCGAGGAGAGAGAAAATCCTTTGATCAATACTTAACTGAGTTTTTTGCTTTGAGGAGAGAGAAGGATGAAGTTATTGCTACATTCAACATGAGGTTTTACAATTTTTTTTGCAGTATTCCTATTGAAATGCAACCTTCTGAAGTTGCTGCCATGGTATAGTATACAATGACACACCATCCTGATCTATTCTTTTACCTTAGAGAAAAAACATCACCATCCTTGCAACAAATGTTTGTTGATGTAGAGGAAGTTGAGAGAAACCTTCGGTCTTGCGCACAACTCTCTAGTCATATATTGGACGATGTTTTGGATGCAAAAGAATCAGAGGAAGGATATGGACAACAAGAATATAATCTGAGCTTGCAATTGTTTCAACATGCTTGTGCATAATTTTCAGATCTTGGTTCTTTTTCAAATCTTAAAATTATTAAATCATAATTTTGTATTGTTGAGGATGCAAATGTACATGCTCATAACTCATACCAACAAGATGAATTTACATATATAGTTGAATCTTCTCCTAGTTATGAGCAAAGGGATGATTTTGTTTATGAAGATTATCATGAAGATCATTTTGTAGAAGATAATAATCAATTGGTCAAGAAACAATCTGTCATTTCAAAGTGTCTGGTTGTTGATATTGGGGATTGGCGGACCTTTTTCGTTGATGATAATATGAAATATTATATATTATATATTCTTAAATTTTGGTCAAGAGATTTCACTCCAGTAAGAAAGCCAACAAGCAACTAAAAGGGATCAGATTTTTGTATTAGTGTCTGCAAATAAGTTTTTTTTCCCAAGGATATAATCAACAATCATAAAAATCTTTTGTTGTTCATGATTATTTTGAAGCATGTGATATTTATGGAATGTTTCAAGGAGGTTGAGAGGATTACAGTCTTGTCAATAGAGACAAAATTATGAAGTAGCAGCCTAGTCTTCTAATTCAGCCAAAAATTTGTTCTATTATTCATGATTCCATAACCATATATTACATGGAATCTTTCTATTCAGAAGTTTCCAGTGATGGAGCTTTCACCATGCAAGCAAGTTGCAGCTATAAGTATCAACTTCTCATTGAATTTCTGCTGCATTTGTTTCATTTGTTGTGGGTTTTATCAAAGAGATTTCTGCAAAAAGTTATTTTCATCAGTCAGATGTTTTTATGGATTCATTGGAAGTTTCATTACACTTGATCAAGCAAAGTTCAGATGATTAGAGTAGGGAAATAAGCTCGATTCAAAGCATTTTTGTTTTCAGTTTTTGGTTTGTAGTAGATCAACAATAATGACTCCATAGCCCAATG
>SNQJ01S0035649.1:46849-67661 GCA_010110895.2 Picea sitchensis | reverse complement strand
AATTGTTGGATTTACATATTTAAATGATTAAATTTATATAATTCTATTACTCCAATCTATTAAATCTAAAAACAAAATTATTTAAATATATTACATATTTTTATAAATCAATTTAAATCTTAATCTATTATTGAGTATTGAGAGATCAATTTTTTTTATACATAATTTTTCTATCATTTAATAATTTAACTTAAATACTTAAATTTACTTCAAATTTTTTTTATGCATAATTTTTTTATAATTACGTCGAAAGGCGTACACCTATTGACAATGGACAGATTTAATAGGGGTTTAGTGTTTAATAAGTTTTCTATGGACATGATTAAATATGGCTGGAATATTCTTAGTAGTCACACAAAATAAATGGCTGTGATTTCAATCATTAACTTCCTAGCTATTATAAAGACATCCGTTTATGTGTTTACTTTTTTACATTTACCTAATCATATTTAAAAATTACTTTGATAGCTAACTGATTGCCACATAAGTGATTAACAAAAATTAAAATATTAACACTAGATAAATGAAGCCCAACAGTGTATTTGTTAATAGATAATAAAATTTAATATATTCTTTTAAAGATTAGTTTCATCTTCTCAGCCTTTCGGCGTTCACCAACAACTATTTTGCTGCTGTGCTAGTTTAATAATTTAATTATCACCACGAGATAGCAGGGAACATTGAACTTACTCCATTATCACCACGAGATAACATGAAACATTGGCTTGTCTAACTTTTACAATTATTACTTAGTTTCAATTCTAAGTTATTACTTAGTTTCAATTATAAGTTTACCATGATGAGATCCTCCATGATAACAAGCCCTTCCCAAATGTCCTCTAGAAAATAAGCTTCTATCAAAGCACCATTGAATACCATTGTTGAAGTGATTGAATAAGGTAAATTTGTAGTGGATATTAGTTCACATAATTGATGTTTAAATTTTGGTTAGGTGCTACCTAATTAGGCAAGATTGTATTAAATCTTTTGTTTTAAGAAACTTTTTTAAAGAGGTATTCAATGCCTTTGGTCATTTTCATGATAACTTCAATGTTTGTAAAGTCTATAAAATTAGTATTAATAAAGATAGTTTATTAAGAAAAATAATGCATTAGTAATCATAAACACATCATATTGAGAGGCCAAATCACTTGATATTCTATCATTTTCTTCTTATAATTTTTTTTTAAAAAATCTCACCAACCAAATTATCCTTTATTCTATTCTCTTTTTATAAACTTATTTTTAAGAATCTCACTAACCAAATCACTAATCTAGTCACAAAAGGCATTGGTGGATCTTCCCTTAATCCTTATATAAAAAATTGTCTTTTTCCTCATAACTCTAGACTTTTCAAGAATTAAGATCACCTTAAGATTTACAAGAAAGAGAATTCTCTTAGAAAATTTTATGGGTAAAATGGGTCCTTCATACAACATTTGGTTGACTGAACATCCATAGAATTCATAATCTCCATCTTGATAAACAAGAACTTATGGTTTATTTTGATGTTGTCTACATTTTCACCAAAATATTCATACATTTTCACCAAAATATTCATAAAAAATACCTTCTTTTGACTTGAAGGCAGTTTTCCATACATCTGTCTACCCTATTGGGACTTGATGGTAGCCAAACTTTAGATCAATCTAACTAAAGTATTTGCCCCCCTTGAGCTTATCAAGGAGATCGTCGATTCAGGGAATCGGGTATGTGTTCGTGACTGTGATTTTATTTAGGGCTCGATAATCAATGCAGAGTCTCTAGGTCCCATCTTTCTTCTGCACAAGCATGATTGGAATTCTACAAGGTGATGAACTGGGTCGGATGTGCCCCTTCTGGAGAAGTTCTTGGATATGATGGTTGATCTCCTCATTTTCTAACAAAGAGTAGTGATAGACTGGCCCATTGGGTAGCGGTGCGTCGGTGGTCAGATTGATGGAATGCTTGACCTGACAGTGCAGAGGTACCCTGGTAGGTGAGGAGAAGATGTATTTGTATTCTTCCACGACCTTATCCATTTGTTTTTGTTGCGTGGAGAGGTCCGTTGCGGAGGCCATGGATGTGGTTGAAAATTTTCTCTCACTCTCAGAGTGAACTAGGAAGAAGACAAAATTCCCAGTCTGAGAGATGAACTTCCTGCATTTCTTGGAAGAGATCAAGGAAATGGCACTAGGTGGGACTACCTCGGGTATCCTATACAATTTTCTGTCCAAAGTAATAATAACACTGCGAGACCTAGACTCATATATAACATGAAATTTCCATAGATAAGGTTGGCCCAAAAGAACATCACAAACTTCAAGGGGAGAAACATCACAAAATACCTCATCTTTGAAGGGCTTGATGTTGTAGGACATGTGACACTATTGGATGACGTGAAGATTTCTTCCTTGGTGGAGCCATCCGATGGTGTAAGGATATAGGTGCAGCGTTGTCTGTAGGGGAAACCACTTGAAAACCTCCACGGAGATGAGGTTCTTTTAGCTACCTCTATCAACGATGAAGTGCAGTGGGGTGCCTTTCACCCACATCTGTGA
This sequence comes from Picea sitchensis, assembly GCA_010110895.2. NCBI lineage: Eukaryota > Viridiplantae > Streptophyta > Pinopsida > Pinales > Pinaceae > Picea > Picea sitchensis. The sequence continues at coordinate 65,121 of SNQJ01S0035649.1, read as the reverse complement.
ATGAAAGGGGTGCTCTCCTTACTCTGGATCATTAGGTTCATCGGGCTAGATCTATGTGGTAGCAATGGTGGCACTGGGTTCCATGTCAATGATTTGTCTCCCCTTTTTCGGTTCTGAATCAGATTCAGACCCCACATATTATTGAGAGGCTTTCACCTCATCCACCAATGACTTCTTTGAGCGGAAATCAATAGTGTTATTCCATGGGATCTTATGGAAGTTGCACCACTTCCCAGTATCTTACTTCATCTTTCCATTGTCATTCTTTGTTTGCATCTTAGACTAGTTGTTCCGAGGCTGTCCATATTTTCTCTGTCCTTTGTTCTACGAGTTGGGGCTTCCCTTGTCCTACTTCTGCTGTGAGGGTTTCCTAGACCCAATCTTCTTCATCTTTTATTTAAGCTTCTGCTCAATTTTAATAGCATATCGATAAGCCGTGCCTAAGGACGAGATGTCCAAAAACTCCATTTCTGCCCAGATTTATCTATGCAAACCACCACGGTACTTGAGCACTAGATGTCACTCAGAATATTTGATACCTAGATTGGTGTGCAAGGTATGGATGATATTTGTGAACTATGGCACTGCTTGGTCCCTTTCCTACCATAGTGTGGTCCATTTTGTATACAGGTCCTCATAACATCCAAAAGGGTAGTATTGTTCCTTAATATCATCCCTAAAGGACTCCCAGGTGAGTGTGAATGTAAATAATGAGGGTTCCTCTTTTTCCTTTTTCTCACAGAAAGTCTCCCACCATTCTTTGACATGGGGGATGACTTTGAGGAGCACAAAAGTAATCTTTTCTCTATTCGAAAAGTTATGGACATAAAAATACCCTTCTAGCAGATTCAACCATTTGTCTACAATATTTGCGTCTATATGACCTTCAAATATAGGAATATCAAAGTTGATATGTACCTTGAAGGGGGCAACACATCCACTTGAGGAAGATGCATCGCTTGTTGGTAGCCATCGAAGGATTTGCGTAAAATTATCCATCACCTCGTTCCTCTGTTGAGTGAGGGCTTCCTCGAGCAACAATTTGAAATGATCTCCTACCATGTTGTGTTTCTTTTCTCCCGCCATGGAAGGTCACTTGGGCGTGCGAGATCTCTTGTCCTCAAGACAAAAAATCTTGAGACCCAACTCTTTGTACCCTGACCTCATCGGGGACATGCACTAAGAATGATAAGGAGCAGGCCGCTCTGATACCACTGATCCATATTTTATGAGCATAATGAAATGAGCACATATTATTATTATTATTAACGCAGAGACACAATGAACAATAACATAGGTACAATAAAATTGGCTTCTATTCAATAAAGAAATATGCTGACACTGTAAAATGTAGACTGAAAACAAGCTTGCTAGAATGGTGGTGGCTTATCTTTGAGAATAGATGTGACAGTTGTGCTCATTTGCAAGAAGATGAGTACAATGAGGATCTAAAATCCTTTTTACAATAAACATGAATGCAAAAACCCTAGGCATCCAAAAACCTAACCCTAGGAGATGAAGTGCCAAAAGTCATGTGTGGCCCGTTGGGGTAAGTTGGTACATCAACTTCCTGGGGTCATAAATTTTGCATTCGATCTTCGTTTTAGGTGCACGCCAGCTCATTGGAAAGGTCTTTCTGAGGAATACACATTATGATTTCAAAATATGACTCCATTTTTTGTTTGACTATGGTGATCCCTAAAAACACTATTTAGGGCCTCAAAACGACCCCAGAAGTTCAGGACCTAAAAACTAGGAAAAAACTGCCAAATTGAAAAACTGCCAAGATGAGCCAATTGGAATAGGTGGGTGGCCACCGATATCCACCTGGATCAAATGTGATCTTGACCGTCAATCCATTAGACTTTGCCTAATTCTACAACGACCATTAAAACATGAATTTTGAACTTTGAGGTTGAATTTTAACTATGTAACTTTGTAGATTGACTTCATTAAACCCTCTTAGACATTTATTAGTAATTTACACTCAAATTTGCTCATGAATTTGGGGATTTCACTCTAATTTGATCTATTTTCCCCCAAGTTCATCACAAAACAAAATATGTAACAATTAATTTGCCCAAATTTGCACCAATGCTTGGTCCATATGGGTCCATTGTTTGAACCAGAGGATCTGATACCATAATCTAACATTCTACAACCCAAATAAGGTCCATTATGTGTGGAAATACTCATAGATTTTTTTTTTTTAAACTAACAATTTTCCTATAGTTGACCAGCTATGAATTACATACAGATTTAACTACTACTTGATACCATTAATTAGATGCATCTACAACATGATAAAATCACACATGAATGCAACTAATCACTTATTACATCATCATATAAATCAGTCTCATAAACATAGTTCATGCAAAACAATTTAAAACTCATAATGCAACACATAAACTTATAAAACACTTATCTTTTAATTCAATTGTGTAACCAACTACTTGGGACGAACATTCCACCCAACCATAGACGTTTTGTTCCAAATCTCAACAACAAGTCACCCCCAAGTTGGGGCTAGCAATCCAAAAAATAAGGTGGTATCTCATTGTCCTCTCGCAGCTTAGAAATCCCACAACCCATTGGTATTCTCCTACAACTATCTCGATTTTACACCAACTCTCTTTCTCTTGACCTATCTAGACCAAGGAATGTACCCCTTCATTGATGTTAGTCCCTTGGGAATCCCATTAATTTATCAGGGTCTCTCTGGCACATGTAACCAAGAATATCTCTGCTGGGAAACTCAAGGGAACTCACTGCCAGGAAAACCACCAACAAACAACAACAAACACTTGTTGTTATAGTGAAACTCACACATGAGCTCACTCTTCAGACATGACAACCTATATCTTCAGTATTCATCTCCAAAATGCTCCAAAAACACTCTAGTATTCTCAAGAATTCACCCTCCATGATTTCTCCAACTCCTATCTCTTCTTTTCTTCTCTATGCTTTATTTTCATGCCCAAACATTGATTATCTAAAACCGTTATAACTTCCCATACAAATTTCCTCTCTTTATTTTCTTTTTTGAATTACACACTTCCCCAAGCTGATTGTACTCAGCCACCATGCTCCCAATAACTATGAGATGTGACTTCTCACACTCACCCTCTTACATGTATTCAATGGTTGGCTTTGAGAACACTTAACAACAAAATAGAAGGTTCATGTACCCATAGAAAATTTAGGAAGTGGGTTGAAATAAAAGACATGGGTAATTCCCCCTTAGACCCCTCTTAAACATTCTCTTAGACCCTCCCCTCTCTTGTGGATTAATTCACCCCCCATCTTTGTCCATATCCCCTAGTAGATGAAATCACATTTTATTATTAAAATTTAGAAATGAAATTCACATATACATCCACTAGACCATGGCCATACATTATATCTACATAAGCATTAATTAAAATGTGGATTATGGAGGGGATGTTACATATCCTGATTTTCCCCTAACTCTCTTCCTCTCAACCTTCCCATACTAAGGAATGTACCTCATCACTACTCGGAGTCCATTGGGAGTCTCATTCATTTATCAAGGTCTCTCTAGCACATGTAACTAGGAATACCACTACTGGGAAACTCAAGGGAGCTCACTGCTAGGAAATCTACCGGGAAACAATAGAAACCAAGATTGATTCTCTAGAGAATCTCTCACAAGAGTTCACTCTTCAGGATTGACAAACTGATTCTTCTGCAATCTTGACAACTTGCTTCTTCAGTCTTTATCCCCACAAATTCCCCATAATTCACCCTCCATGGTTTCTCTAGCTCCAGTGCCTAAAAACTGCCCCCTTGGCCATACAAATTTCCTCTCCTTTGTCTTTCTTGCTTGACTTACATTCTTCCCAAAATTGATTGTACTTAGTCCCATGCTCCCAATAACTATGGTATTTAACTTCTCACACCCATCCTCTTACATGAATTCAATGATTGGGCTTGTTAACACATAGGAAGTACAAGAGTCAAGGTTTTCTCTCATTTTTCAATTTTTTTGTTAGTCTAGTCTAAGCAGGTTTCTTTTGGTCCTTCTTAGTCATGTGTTATGTCTTTATTATAAGTCATTGGTTTAAAAGTCGTGAGATTATCAAAGTACGGTTACAAAGCCTTGATGTCATGATGGTGGTTGTCATCATTTGTAAAGAGGGAAAGTATTGATCATGTCCGCATAACTTGAAGGTCACCATCAAATATTTTGTCCAAAAAGGGTGTATAAAATGTTTTAAGGATCCACTTAACCATCTAAGTCTCATGTCACCTGTCAAATCTCATTCACTATAGACTCTCCTACAAGTTCACAACAATTTAAAATACCTCATGCAATAAATCGTACATGATTACGATTTTGGGAACGTGGCACTTGGTGGATTCTTGTTTTTAGCACCTTGTCATCATCCAAAAGGTTGAGGTCAAAAGGAAGGTTCAATCGTTTCATTCTCTTTCAATTTGAAAAGATTTTGCCGCAGAATGTTCCGTGCTACAAACTATCAGTCACTGCAAACTGTCTAGATGCTGCAAACCAAATTAGTGCCGTAAACTCTTTTTTTTTCCAGTTGCTTCAAAATCTTGTTATTTGAGTCTGCATTCAGCCTTGTCATCATCATTTCATCCAGGATTCCATCTTCAAATTACATTTTAGTCTCTGTAAAATCGTTCTAGTGTAAACCCTAGTTGCAACAAAACATTAGATTCATTAGATTTCAGCACACAGTCTGTTGGCAACAATTATCAGAGAGGTTTGTACTCTTATTTGACTTGCCATGGAAGAAGATGCATCTAAAACACCAACTCAAAAAATAACCAAAGCCAAATATATTAAAGATATTGTATATATTATTGAACTAAATTCTCCTTCTAAAGAGAGCAATCCCACTTTCAAAAGGCTCAGAAAGAAAATAAAAGAGACAAAGGATGAGAATAAAAAATTGAAAAAGGAAAATCTACAAGCTAGAATTAAACTGAAGGAAAACACAGATCTATGTGAAGAAGCCATTGCAAAGGAAAAGAAGATGGTGAAGAGATCATTTCCCCTACATAGACAGGTAAAAAATGTGTACATGAAGAAGAGTTATTTTCAAGCTGTAAGTAGAAAGCAAATTTTCATGTATAAGAAAGTTTGCAGCGAATCTTGTAGAGGCGTTGTGAACCTGCTGAAATTGAAACAATTTGCAACAAATTAGTACATTGCAAACTCATATTTTCATCATATATTTTAAAATACAACCTGGGTTTCACTAAAAATTTTTTTGGAGAGGAATCATAATGTCAATGGCTTTCTGACCAAACATCATCCCGACCTAGTTTGTCATTTGGGAGAAACATTGAAAACATCACCTACAAGAAAGTTTGCAGTGAATCCTTCAGATGCACTACGAAATCTAACACTATGATAAGTCTAAGTTATGGGAGAGTTGCCAGCTATCATAAGAGGTCCGAATGGTTCCCCAGGAGGTAGTTAGACATAAAGGGACACTTGTACCTGAAATCTAGCTCTACTAGATCTCCAAGCATAAGCTGGTTGTACTTGCATTTATCATCACCAACAACTTCCTGGAATCTACCAGTTTGTTAAATTTCTCTTTGTTTGTCTATTGCCACACCTCTCCAAGGCACAAAATCATATTCTAGAGCTAGGTAATGATTCATAAAGAAACTTTTGATTTAATTTTCTATTTAATAGGTGATATGACTCCAATAGAGGGTTGGAATGGTTGGATGTGAAGATTTGTGTTTTGGATGGAGACTGTTAAAAGTTCCCACACTATGTATGTACAGAATTAAGACTCTTAATTAATTGAATATAAAATCCTTTTCTACTCTTTCATTCTATTATTATTGTCTTTCTTTGGGATTATCTACTGATGAAGGATTTATCTTTAACACTTGTGTTCATGATATGTAGTGACTGATTTACTGTAAATTTGTTAATGCAAATATTGTCAAAGCATATTTTCTTGTTGACCAGGAGGTTCCTTGTTAGTAATAATTCCATTGTATGTGTGCCAAAGTGCATGCCTAATGTAACTTGGTTCATATATTTCATTCTTTTCCTTTAGTCTTCCATCTTTTCATTGATATTCAAAAATTGATCTAAGATTGTTAAGGCCTTGCTTGTTGGAGTATGTTGTGTGGAGATTTTGTGTTGATATCCTAAATTGAGTTTCTCATCCATTCGCGACACTTGAGATGACAAAACCTTACCTTTTTATAAACCTACAATTTTTTTGATGGGTATTATGCTTACACCTACAACAATCTAGGTGTGACTTCTAATGCTAACATTTTTGGTGTCGTTTCCAGGGAACAAAGACATGAAGATATCTTCCCTGGGTTGTACGACAAAGAATATGACCAACACTTGATGGTGAACAAGCGTTGGTTACAAAAAAGACTACAATTTTTCACTGTGGCAACTCCACACACTTGAAGAACTTGTTGGTAATTCAAATAAGTCACAAGACTCCACTGAAGAATGAGATTAGACAGAAAAAGATGAAAGGAAGACACAACAAGTCTAGGTTTCAGGTCATAAGTTTCTTTCAGGAACTTATTTTATTTTTCATCAACTCTTTCTTGTATTTTCCTTCACATATCAAAAGAATCATCCTTTGTGTTGTCTATTTGGATTACCATCAAGCCACTATTGTATATCCCTCCTTGAAAGAAGAAGATTTATCCTCTTCTTGCATCATTGATTTTGATCATTTTCCTTTGTCCAAACCATGTGATAATGATGTTTGTATCCAAATATCTCCTGAAATTGATCAGCCCTATAGCCATGTGGATTATAAAGTTGATTTACCTCCTGCAAACTCTATTATATCTTGCAATCAACCTGTTATACGTAGTGCTCAACCCACTAATGTTCAGTCTATAATTAGAGAGAAAAATTTTAAACCCTTAAAGCTTCCATCTACTCTTCATCCTTACCCTCCCAAGTTTTTAGAATATCTACCTCTTTTTATTGGGGAAGATCATATCACAACTGAGAAGAATTTGAGAGCTTTTCAAAATTTCATTGGAAATTTGGAAATCATGCATGAGGATTTTGTCATGAGGTTATTTTCCAAATCTTTGGTTGGGGATGCTTCTTTGTTGTTTAAAAATCTGGAGGTTGGTTCTATTGGTTTGTGAGTTGAGTTATATAGGGAATTTTCAAGATACTGGGGAGAAAGAAAATCCTTTCATCAATACTTAACTGAGTTTTGTGCTTTGAGGAGAGAGAAGGATGAAGTTATTGCTACATTCAACATGAGGTTTTACAATTTTTTTTGCAGTATTCCTATTGAAATACAACCTTCTGAAGTTGTTGCCATGGTATAGTATACAATGGCACAACATCCTGATCTATTCTTTTACCTTAGAGAAAAAAAATCACCATCATTGCAACGAATGTTTGTTGATGTAGAGGAAGTTGAGAGCAACCTTCGGTCTTGCGCACAACTCTCTAGTCATATATTGGATGATTTTTTGTATGCAGAAGAATCAGAGGAATGATATGGACAACAAGAATATAATCTGAGCTTGCAATTGTTTCAACATGCTTGTGCATAATTTTCAAATCCTAAAATTATTAAATCATAATTTTGTACTGTTGAGGATGAAAATGTACATGCTCATAACTCATACCAGCAAGATGAATTTACATATATAGTTGAATCTTCTCCTAGTTATGAGCAAAGGGATGATTTTATTTATGAAGATTATCATGAAGATCATTTTGTAGAAGATAATAATCAATTGGTCAAGAAACAATATGTCATTTCAAAGTGTCTGGTTGTTGATATTGGGGATTGGTGGACCTTTTTTGTTCATGATAATATGAAAGATTATATATTCTTAAATTCTGGTCAAGAGATTTCACTCCAGTAAGAAAGACAACAAGCAACTAAAAGGGATCCAATTTTTGTATTAGCGTCTGCAAATAAGTTTTTTTCCCAAGGAGATAATCAACAACCAAAAAAATCTTTTGTTGTTCATGATTATTTTGAAGCATGTGATATTTATGGAATGTTTCAAGGAGGTCGAGAGGATTACAATCTTGCCAATAGAGACAAAATTATGAAGGAGCAGCCTCGTCTTCTAATTTAGCCAAAAATTTGTTCTATTATTCATGATCCCATAACCATATACATGGAATATTTCTGTTCAGAAGTTTCCAGTGATGGAGCTTTCACCATGCAAGCAAGTTGCAGCTATAAGTATCAACTTCTCATCGAATTTCTGCTGCATTTGTTTCATTTGTTGTGGGTTTTATCAAAGAGATTTATGAAAAAAGTTATTTTCATCAGTCAGATGTTCTTATGGATTCATTGGAAGTTTCATTACACTTGATCAAGCAAAGTTCAGATGATTAGAGTAGGGAAATAAGCTCAATTCAAAGCATTTTTGTTTTCAGTTTTTGGTTTGTAGTAGATCAGCAATAATGACTCCATAGCCTAATGGATAAGGACTTGGAACTGCAAATCTTCTTGGAGCCTCATAAGGAGTTCTCCATCCCATGTGGAGCCAAATGTTAACACATAGGAAGTATAGGAGTCAAGGTTTTCTCTCATTTTTCAAATTTTTTGTTAGTCTAGTCTAAGAAGGTCTCTTTTGGTCCTTGTTAGTCATGTGTTATGTCTTTCTTATAATTAATTGGTTTAAAACTTGTTATCTGATCAAAGTATGGTTACAAAGTTTTGATTTCATGATGGTGGTTGTCATCATTTGCAAAGAGGGAAAGTATTGGTCATGTTTGCATAAATTGAAGGGAACCATCAATTATTTTGTCCAAAAAGGGTGTATAAAATGTTTTAAGGATCCACTTAACCATCTAAGTGTCATGTCACCTGTCAAATCTCATTCGCTGCAGACTATCCTAGAAGTTCACAACAATTCAAAATACCTCATGCACTAAATCGTACATGATTACGATTTTTGGAATGTGGCACTTGGTGGATTCTTGTTTTCAGTGCCTTGTCATCACTAAAAATATTGATCTCAAAAGGAAGGTTCAACCATTTCATGCTATTTCAATTTTCAAAGATTTCACTACAGACTATTCCTCGTTGCAAACTATTAGTCGCTGCAAACTGTCTAGATTCTATAAACCAAATTAGCACTGAGAAATATCTGTTTTTCCAGTTGCTTCAAAATTTTGTTATTTGAGTTTTCATTCAACCTTTTCATCATCATTTCATCCAGGCTTCCATCTTCGACTTACATTTTAGTCTCTGTAAAATCATTCTAGTGTAAAACCTAGTTGTAACAAAACCCAAGATTCACTAGATTTCAACACATAGTCTGTTGGAAACAATTATCAGAGAGATTTGTACTCTTATTTGAATTGCCATGGAAGAAGATGCATCTGAAGCACCAACTCAACAAACAACCAAAGATAAATCTCTTAAAGAGCCTATAGAAATTATTGAACTAAAGTCTCCTTCTAAAGAGAGAAATCCCACTTTCAAAAGGCTCATAAAGAAAATAAAAGAGACAAAGGCTGAGAATAAAAAACTGAAAAAGGAAAATCTACAAGCTAGAATTAAACTTAAGGAAAACATAGATATGTGTGAAGAATCCATTGCAAAGGAAAAACATATGGTGAAGAGATCACTGCCCCTACATAGACAGGTAAAAAATGTGTATAGGAAGAAGAGATCTTTTCAAGTTGTGAGAATAAATCAAATTATCATGTACATGAAAGGTTTGCAGTGAATCTTGCAAAGACACTCCAAACCTATTGAAATTGAAACAGTTTGCAACAAATTAGTACGCTGCAAACTTGTATTTTCATAATATATTTTAAAATACAAACTGGGTTTCGCTAAACGTTTTTGTGGAGAAGAATCATAATGTCATTGACTTGATGACCAAAACTTAGCTTGACCTAGTTCATCGTTTGGGAGAAAAGTCGAAAACATCACCTACATGAAAGTTTGCAGCGAATTCTGCAGATGTGTTGTGAACTCTAACATTCTGATAAGTCCGAGTTATGGGAGAGATGCCAACTGTTAGAGGAGGTTTGAATGGTTCCCTAGGAGGCATTTATACATCAGGGGACATTTGTTCCTGACATCCAACTCCACCACATCTCCAAACATGAGCTGGTTGTAGTTGTATTTATCATCACCAACAACTTCTCGGAATCTAGCAATTTGTTAAACTTTTGTTTGTTTGTTTATTGACACACCTCTCTAAGGAACATAATCCTATGTTAGATCTAGGTAACGAGTCATAGAGAGACCTTTTATGTAATTCTCTATTTAATGGGTGATATGACTCCAATAGAGGGTTGGATTGGTTGGATGTGAAGCTTTATATTTTGGTTGGAGACTGTAAAAAATTCCCACACTATGTATGTATAGACTAAGACTCTTGAGTAATTGAAGATCAACTCCTTTTCTACTATTTCATGCTATTATTCTTGTCTTTCTTTGGTATAATTTACCGATGAAGGATTTATCTTTAGCACTTGTGTTCATGATATGCAATGACTGATTTACTGTAAATTTGTTAATGCAAGTATTGTCAAAGCATATTTTCTTGTTTACTAGGAGGTTCCTTGTTAGTAAGAATTCCATTGTATGTGTTCCAAAGTGCCTGATGCAACTTGGTTCATATATTTCATTCTTCTCCTTCAGTCTTCCATCTTTTCACTGATACTCAAAAACTTATCTAAGATTGTTCAAGCTTTGCTTGCTGGAGTATGTTGTGTGGAGATTTTGTGTTGATATCTTGAATTGATTTTCTCATCCATTCGTGACACTTGATATTACAAAACCTTACCTTTTTATAAACCTACAAAAATTCTGATGGGTATTAGGCTTACACCTACAACAGTCTAGGTGTGACTTCTAATGCTAACATGACTCTTCCACACTCAAACAAAAAATAGAAGTTTAATACATGATCATAATAAAATTGAAGAATGTGGCTTTGGATTAATGCCCATGAATAATTTCCTCCTTAGGCCCCTCTTAGACACTCCTAGACATCGCCCTTTCTTGTGGATTAATTATCCCCCATCTCTATCCATATCCCCTAGCATCTGGCATCACATTTTATTTATTAAAACTCAAAAATACATTTTGTATATACATCGCTTGGCCACGACCATACATTATATCTACATTAAACATTAATTAAACTAGATATTATAGTGGGGATGTTACAAATGAGGGGCCAAAGGGCCAATTATAGTAATAATAGCATAATGCATTTAATTTAATGTGGACTAGGTCCACTATGCTTATTATTATTATTAAAGAAGTCCCACTATGGTAGTTGGTATTGAATAAAGGTAATGCGACCTCACTAAAGAATGCCCACTAGGTAGTTAGGAGATTGTTATGATTAGGGTTCTCTTATTAGCTATAAATAAGGATAGATTCCTCCTTATGAGAAGTGTGGATTTTATTTTATTTGGAGCTTAGCTCATTGAGAGGTCGCCCAACTTTAAGAGGAAAGTGAACATGAGTGGATTCCTTCCATAAAAGGATCAATTGTAAGGTGTTTCACGAACTTAAGGGCAGTTTGATATCAATAAAGTAAAGAGGATTTTATATCTTATTCTTGTATATCTTGTATGTGATTCCTCGTTAGGGGTGTAATGGGGGGACAAAGGGCCCATTAGAGTAATAATCGTGGATGTCATTCAATATAAGGTGAACGACATCCACTATGTTTGTTTTATTAAATAATGCCCACTATGGTAGTTAGTACTGAATAAAGGTAATGTGGCCTCACTAAAGAAGGTCCACTGGGTAGTTAGGAGGTTGTTTGATGAGGGTTCTCTTGCTAGCCACAAATAAATAAGGGTGGAGTCCTCCTTATGATGGCTATGTAGTATATTATATTTAGAGCTTAGCTTATTGACAGGTCACCCAACCTTAAGAGGCAAGTGACCAAGAGCGGATTCCTTCCATAGAAGTATTCTTGTAAGGTTTTTCCATACTTTAAGGGTATTTTTCTATCGATACAGTAAGTGATATTTTCTACCTTATTCTTGGATATCTTATATGTGATAGTGTTTTCATATCTAAGGTACTTAACATGAATGCACCATATTCAAGTATGGGAACCTATGTGACTAAAATGACCCAAGGAAGGCCACGTACAACTCCATGGAATGAATAAGGGTCACTAGTATGGCTCTAAACTCACCTACCATGTTTATGAAGAAACCTTTGGCATTAATGGGCCATAGAATAGATTAAATAACATTACTACAATTGTTATGCAAGTATAAAAGAATTGATAGCACAATTGTGCTTCTAATAAAGGTTAAGTCATGTAAACCTTCTAAAGGTCAATCTTTGACTAGGATTTGAGGTGGGTAATTCGCCTAAATTTCATGTTTATTATTATAATAGGTGCGGTTAATGTTGATTTGGAATATCTCCAGCTAAAACCACTTACATGTCATAGGTGGATGCAATTAGTGTGATAACAGTCTCCTTGGGTCTTTCCCTTAGTAACAAACTACATATAGAATGTAGACTCATATATAGTGTTGATTATCTCTTCAATCATTGGAATTTATACAAATGGATCCATAGTTTTCTTAGATGTTTTCTTTGTGCATTAGACCTGAGTTATTTTGGTGGACCTACAGGCCATACCGGTTTCCCTTATGCATCCAATTTGTTGTGTATATTTTTTGATAGATTTCCAATGATTCTACCCACCAATTATTACTTCCAAGTATTTTCACCAATAAATTTACTCGTATCCACCCCTAGCACCATATGATGATGCCCGAGACTAGTCAACCTGTGGTTTGATGCCAACAAAGCTTTTGATAGGAGATGATAGACATGTTATCAAGGGATAAACACCAAAACAATCCTAGACATTTTTCGATATTCATATGATGAGATGAATTGGTATCTTGTCATACTCTTCCCTTTCTTGTAAATGAGACACTTGAAAATATGAGTAAGTGTAACCATTGTCATTAGTTAAGATAAATTTATTTCTATAGTAATGTGCATGTATGTAATATTTTTTTTTGTAAAATGATAAATTATTATGAATTGATTACTTTAGAAATGTAGGTAGTACTAGGGATGAGCCATAACCAATCCATAAGGTTGATGATGGGGAACTAGATGATCTCAGTGCCCTTGTATGACCCAATGGTCATCGTAAGGGCCCTGTGGTGTGATTTTTACATAGTGTTGCTTGAAGCTTATGTAGTTCTCTTAATGGTTTTGGTTTTGATGTAGTACGATTATCAATTTTGATTCAACAAAACCACTAGAGGATTGTTATGAGGGTTCCATGATAATTGATAGATATTTTTTGACATATTCTTATGGTGGGGACCTTCACTGTGTGAGTTGGATGTTGAAATCATAAGAGACATCATGACCATGATCTAGTTGGTGATCATGTTGGTGGTATTGAGAATGGCTAGTGACGATGATGAGGGTAATGATATGATTAGGGAGATGGTGCCACTAATCAAGGAAGTGGTGGTATTGTGATTATGGTGGTGGTCATCATGATTTTGATGTAGGTGGTGTCCATTCTAAAAGATGGTGGCATTAAAGGGGATGTTGCTAACAAAAGTATCATTCCTAGTGCTTAGGGTGTTGTTACTAGTAGTAGTGTTCTCATTCCTATTGTTGCACCTATTGAAATTACCCATACCAAACATTCATTGAAACATGACTATGTTATGATGCAATACATATTTTAACACACACTAAATATTTATATTTGTTTGATGTCACACTTTAGCTTATGTATATGTGGATATATATGTTTTACTTAAAAGTTATTTTTTGGATATGCATTTTTTAATTATGGTATTTATTTTCCACATTGAATACTTTTTTTTTTTTCCACGGGAAAGTTTCTCGATTATATACAATAGTATACAATGTTTTTACATAGCAGCATTACAATATCCATCCCGGAGACTCAGCAAGGTTTGATCACAAGACCTCCTCCCAACACTTGGAGAAAAGTGCGCTTATTGCCGTCTGAAGTGTCTCACGGGACTTTCCACATTGAATACTTGAGATATGGTTTTCACTTATCAATCATAATAATTTGATATATATGATGATGTTTTATTGTACTACTTACTTGAGATGTGATTTTGAATTGTCACACTACATATTGATTCAATATATAATATAATGATATTTTACTGCTTTGCTAACTTGAAATATGAGTAATCTAATTTGTCATATTACTTTTTAATTTGAAACATGATTTTATTTAGTTGAAACACTTATTTATTTCCAAGGAAAAGTTAAATTTATTGTCCAAATTAGAAAGGGTTACATAACGTATATAAGTTAGTCATGATGACATTAATTTATGAATTTTTAGTAACATTACAAAGTTTTATGCATTTACCATTACATTTGTTTATATGTGTGTGTGTGTGTGTGTTTTAATATTTGAATTGACAATTTAACTAATTAAAAATACATTTATGTTCATATATTCATTAAATCCTTGAATGCATAATAAAACTAATTCAAAATATAATTGGTTAGATAAAGCCTGTGAGAAAATATCAATCCAATTTTTAACCCTACAACCTTTGAAGAGTCAAAGTTTCTTCATAAATTAAACCTATGCACTATAACACACAACTACATATTTCAAATAAAAATATAAATAACACTAAAATAAAAACATTATTTTTATTTACTAATTTGACATACAAAATTATTTAATTTTGTTTTTTTACTTAAATTTCTTTTAAACTTCAATATGTTATATAAATTCTCATACATCACTCCTTTCCATCATAAAAAGTTCAATACCTAAACCAAGAAATGCTGTATACAAAATCAAATATATATAAGATTTGAATGACATTAAATAAAATAAAGAAAAAGAAACCAGAAAAAAAGAAATCAACATGATGTATATTCACATCTTCAAACCAATAAAATACCTTAATAATGAGTGTTTTCTTTACATTTTGCATACAATTTTAACAATGAATGTTTTCAATATTTTTTTTTCATACAATTTATATTATATTTAGAAGCAAAAATTCCAATAAGAACATCCTTAGGAGGATCGACATTGGTTTTATGGTATATTTTTGAAACAAATTTATAAGAACTTTTTGGAGTAACATCATTCTTCTAATTATCATCAACAATCAACAATGTTGTTTTAAAAAAGTTGTAGTGAGAAATAAACCAATAAAAACTAAGTTAAACAAATTATTTAATTAATATAAAAAATAATAATAATAAACATAAAACTTATTAAATTAAAAGTTTCATACATCTCAAACCCAAACCCTCTTACTTTTAACTTCAACTTAATTGAAATTTGTTTTTAAAACTTTTAACAATATTAATATTTAAATTCTCTGAACATCTCATTAAACATTTCAAATAATATGAAAAGTATGCAATTCGCGGTACAATATAGGCCAGATTCACTAATATATCATGTTTAACATCATGTCACTTTATGTCATATTTCAAAATTAGCAAAGGTGAAATAGCCATACCCATAAATGAGAAGTTGGGAAAAGTGGCATTAATTATAATTTTTCATATAAATTTGGTTTTGAAAAGTTTTATGCAGATTAACTGTTTTTTTATATTCAAAAGTGTTGTTGTTAATGTTTTGGAATTTTATTTAATTATTGAGTTTTATTATTTAGATTTTAGTGTTAATTATTTTTATTAGGTTGTATGGAGTTTCTAATTATATGCACTTACTTTTATTTTATAATAAAATGTCTTTAGATTTAAAATAATGACTTTTGATTGGATTGGTTTTAGGGTAATGAGTTTATTGAATGATAATTGAAAACTATATCAAATATTGTTATTTTTTTCATTGAATTATAAGTATTGTGAGTTAATTAATATAAAATTAAGGATTAGTGGATAATTTTCAATGATGTAGAAAAAACATGAAATGTTAGAAGGTTTTATAATAATTAGAATATAATCGATCAATCTCCATGTAACATGAAAAGGCCTTACAAGTTAAATTTATTTTGGTTCTATGTGATAGTAATTGATATTTTTTTAAATTATTTTGGAAATGGTATGATTAATTAGTCAAATTTTTACACAAAAAAAAGAATTTATTCCATGAACAAAGATGTTTCATACATCAATTTAATATTTAACTAAAATGTGACTTTAAAATACATTATTATTATTATTATTATATTTAAACTAATTGTTTACTGATTCATACAAAATTTATAAAACATTTAGAATTTTTTAATTATTTAAATTATTAAAATCAATAAATTAAATAAATTTTAATAAATACTTTTTAAAAATTATAGATTTTAAATTTATGATCTTTTTATTTTTTTATCTTTATTAATAAAAAAATAACCCTTTTTCAAAATAATAGAAAATAATGAATAAAAATATGAAAAATACCACATTGTTAAGTTCTTATAAAGGTTAATTTAACTTTATATAAATATTATTTTATTTTCAAAAATATTTTATAAAAAATTAAATTTATTTTTTATTAAATTGATAATAAAAATAATAAATTAAACATTATAGTTATTCCCTTAATATTATTAAATAAAAATAATTCACATTAAATTCAATTGGTTAGCTTTTATTTTCAATTTCTCTTTATTCAATTGTCCATTGATTTAAGGGAAAGTTGTTCCACTAATTAAATTATTCAATTCCTTACTTTTTGTCTTTAGTTTCTCCTTATTCAATTGTCCATTGATTCAAGAGAAAGTTGGTCCACTAATTAAGTTAGGAAGTGCACTTTTGGTCAATTGTCCATTGATTCAAGGGAAAGTTGGTGCAGTAATTAAGTTAGGAAGTGCACTTTTGGTCAATTGTCCATTGATTCAAGAGAAAGTTGGTGCACTAATTAAGTTAGGAAGTGCACTTTTGGCATCTTTATCAATCAATGTATGAATGTTTGGATATATATTTTGATAAATATTATGTACTATTGGCATTTTCATCAATGTATATCTGTTTAGATACCTAGTTGGTTCACTAACTAATTAAATTAAGAAGTGAATTTTTGACATTTTCATCAATGTATAATTGCTTGGATACATATTTTGATAAACAATGTACACTTTTGGCATTTTGCATATTTTGATAAATGTATAATTGTTTGGATACATATTTTAATAAATATTTTTAATAAAATTGGTTGTAATGGTAGTAGGATGACTAGCCATATCCACTTTGTTACTTATATATTACTTAATTGTGGTGATAGTGAATAGTTTATAGACCATTCGATCTGAAATCAATTCAGTAATTAAAATTTGATAGTTTACAGACCATCAACAATTAAAATTGGACAGTCTCACCCTAACATAGCAAAGTGGATATTGACCAAGTAATAAGAATTTACCATGGATTTTATTCTCAGAACAGATCTACCTTCTACCTCCTCTGTGGGGAAACACATATCTTAAATTATCAAATTAAAAAGTTTAATGTTATACCTTGGTAAAGACTAAAGTAAAAGTTGAGAGGAGTAAAGAATAAAACTGTGTGCGCAAAGCAAGGTCAAGTTACAAGGAATAGCTGCAGAAATTATACTGGCATAAGCTTTATTGAAGATTTTGTTCAAGTCACTCAGACTCTAGCTTACTTTGCCTCCTTAAAACTCATATCCAGTGCATATCCCAAAATCATAAGCTATTTGGCACTCAGTAAGAAGACTAAGAATGTGCCCTTTACATATGACCCACCTAATTATAAAGGCAATTGTGCTTCGTTGAAGTAACTAGGTAACCGTGTCTACCTCAGCTATGTAAGTAGACACTGTCATCTTGCATGGCAACCAACTCAAGAACTTCATTTTAGATTTGTATTCCTCCGTCTTTATTTTTTCAGGATGTTCTTTCAAATGATTCAAGTAATCCTGACCTTCGCGAAATCCTACACTGTCCGCAACAACGCCTGTGCCTCTGCCCAGCATTTCTCTGTCTTCGAGTAACAGAAAATCTGGCAGATAACGATCCTTGAAGTGATCCATGAATATGAAATCAAAGTGTGAGGCTGACATTTCAATAAGGAAATTCTCTAATTTATCACCCACTTCAGTCAATGTTCCTTTAAACACTTTCACCTTTGAGGCCAGTCCTGAGGATGGCATGAAATTCTATTAGAAATCTATTCATGGAAAGATTCCAAATTTATAGCCTTTGGTTTAATACAAGATTGAACAATGTAATTTAAGTACACCAAAATTAACCAATACAAAGTTTATTAGCATTCAGTGCATTCAAACATATACATTTCTGCCATGAGTCTAAGGTTGTCATG
>SNQJ01S0035649.1:31906-45100 GCA_010110895.2 Picea sitchensis | reverse complement strand
ATCATATAGGAAAGGAATAAAATACAATGAGTCATGTGCCACTACAGGGGATTGAATGCAAGTATGTGGTTCAATTGCAAGGCAAGTTTATTCTCATATTTTGGTCGGCAAACCAGTCTAATTCACAAGGGATTAGTTTCGTCGAGTCAAAATCAATATAGAGACAGAACCTCTTCAGACGATGCATGAAGCTTATTTTCTCAACACTCATTATACTTTCCTTCATTGGTGTGGGAAAGGATAATGCATGTATTATATTCTTCCAAAATAAAATCACAAGGAGGCACAGTAGCCTCCATTGTAGACTTGTTGAGCCACATTGCAACGATTACTAAAATCACGAATATTAATGTCGGCTTTAATTTTGTTCTGGTTACTCTTATTTTTCTTTCTCGTATTAATAATTACTTTGTTCTTTTAGCTAAATAAAAACCAACAAATTATGTAAATAAGTGGAAAATATGTCTCTGTTTAAAAAACTGGGGTAAGAGAAAAACTAATTTAAAACTTTATCATCATTACATTGACTTTGCCTTTTCACAAGTTAGTTACAATTCTAAACAAATATCATAAAAAGGAGTGAAAAGCTTCAATTTAAGAGTTTTAAGTTTTGGCTATTTTCTGGTGATATTTTTCATTTAATTTTATTTAAAATTTGGTGAAAAAATGTTGGATCTACATATTTGAATGATTAGATTTATATAATTCTATTACTCCAACCTATTGAATCTAAAAACAAAATTATTTAAATATATTACATATTTTTATAAATCAATTTAAACCTTAATCTATTATTGAGTATTGAGAGATCAAATTTTTTTATACATAATTTTTCTATCATTTAATAATTTAACTTAAACATGTCTCTGTTTAAAAAACTGGGGGTAAGAGAAAAACTAATTTAAAACTTTATCATTATTACATTGACTTTGTCTTTTCACAAGTTAGTTACAATTCCAAACAAATATCATAAAAAGGAGCTAAGAGCTTCAATTTAAAAGTTTTAAGTTTTGGCTATTTTCTGGCGATATTTTTCATTTAATTTTATTTAAAATTTGGTGAGAAATTGTTGAATCTATATATTTGAATGATTAGATTTATATAATTTTATTACTCCAACCTATTGAATCTAAAAACAAAATTATTTAAATATATTACATATTCTTATAAATCAATTTAAACCTTAATCTATTATTGAGTATTGAGAGATCAATTTTTTATATATATAATTTTTCTATCATTTAATAATTTAACTTAAACACTTAATTTTTTTTTTTTGTTTGTTAATTTGTGTGAGTCCGTTGGCTACGTGATTAACCTGTGGCTTGAGAAACCGCGACTCAGGGGCAAAATCACTCGGGGATCGCACCAGGCCTAAGCCACACCAACCCTTAACATGGTTGGATTTTTTGTCCCCATAGGTTTAGAACGTGGCTTAACAACACACTCCGTCACCGACTGTCCTACACCTCGGAGACTCTTAAACACTTAAATTTACTCCAAATTTTTTTATGCATAAATTTTCTATAATTTAATAATTTAATTATCACCACGAAATACGAGGGAACATTGAACTTACTCCATTATCACCACGAGATAACATGGAACATTGGCTTGTGTAACTTTTACAATTATTACTTAGTTTCAATTCTAAATTTACCATGATGAGATCCTCCATGATAACAAGCCCTTCCCAAATGTCCTCTACACGGGGAGAATAAGCTTCTATCAAAGCACCATTGAATACCATTGTTGAAGTGATTGAATAAGGGAGAATAAGCTTCTATCAAAGCACCATTGAATACCATTGTTGAAGTGATTGAATAAGGCAAAATTGTAGTGGATATTAGTTCACATAATTGATGTTTAAATTTTGGTTAGGTGCTACTTAATTAGGCAAGATTTTTTTTTCTAAGAAACCTTTTTAAAGAGGTATTCAATGCCTTTGGTCATTTTCATGATAACTTCAATGTTTGTAAAGTTTATAAAATTAGTATTAATAAAGATAGTTTATCAAGAAAAATAATGCATTAGTAATCTAAACACATCATATTGAGAGGCCAAATCACTTGATATTCTATCATTTTCTTCTTGTAAACTTTTTTTTAAAGAATCTCACTAACCAAATTACCCTATATTCTATTCTCTTTTTATAAACTTATTTTTAAGAATCTCACTAATAAGAATCTCACTAACCGAATCACTAATCTAGTCACAAAAGGCATTGATGGGTCTTCCCTTAATCCTTATATAAAAAATTGTCTTTTTCCTCATAACTCTAGACTTTTCAAGAATTAAGATCACCTTAAGATTTACAAGAAAAAAAATTATTTTAGAAAAATTTATGGGTAAAATGGGCCCTTCCTTCATACAACATTTGGTTGACTGAACATCCATAGAATTCATAATCTCCATCTTGATGAACAAGAACTTATGGTTTGTTTTGATGTTGTCTGCATTTTCACCAAAATCCTCATGTTATAATCCCTTGATCGCATTTCTAAGTTAGTTGACCCTCCGACTTTAAATCTCATCAATACATGTCTTACTTCTATTTTATTTAGTTTTAAAGGTAAATTATATGAACAAACTAAAGGTACAATGATGGGATCATCCATAGCTCCTATAGTGGCCAACATCTTCATGGAACAATCTAAATCCCTATTCCTCAACAATTTCCCTCTCAAACCTAAATGTTGGTTTCAATTCATTGAGGTGACTTGTGTCATTTGGCCCCATGACCAAACTTTCCTAAAGTCATTCCATGATCATCTCAAAATTTGATCCCCCACATTCAATTTACCATGGAAACCCAACAACATAATTTGTTTCCTTTTCTCAATGTTATGGTCTCCCTATAACTATATGGCTCCCTCTCCCACCAAGTATTTTGAAAGAAGACTCATACTAATAGATATCTCCATGCCTAATCCTACCACCAGCTTACTAAAAAAACATTCCATTCTTAAAACTCTTATTTCAAGAACCATTCAAATTTCCACTCCACAAAACCTTAATAAGGAAAAATCCCTCCTTAGTGCCCTTGAAGCCAACTAATTTTTTATTTTGCAATTTTGCTTAGGCTTCCATTTGAAAACTACGAGCCCCATCCCTACTTTTCTTCCTCAAGGCTAAATTTCCCTCCTCTACATTCATGGAATAAAAAAATATATTTTTAATATTTTAGATAGAAATAATATAAAAACTCTGATGGGTATGTGTTATATTCTTTGCAGGAGTAGTAGTGTCTGAAAGTCTAAGCATAGGGGGTGCAGCCTCGGGAAAAGTGTCACATATTTAGGTGGTTTTTCAGCACATGGTTTCTTTGTCGATGGTTTTCTATTTTCGGTTAAGGAATTAGGGTTTTGGACCAATCCAAGTCATTGGGTTAGGGTTTTGGATGCAAACAATGTATCACTATGAATGAATATGGAATATGTTGGTTTTCCCGGTTTGGATTTCCAGGGGAAAAATCTTTGTGTAATGTTTGTATTTTCCATTGTATCTTTTTTGTTCTTTTACTAAAAATTTGTTTGCAGTAAATATTGAAAAAGGTTAAAATCTACACTCACAAAACCCTAAAACAATTATTTATAAATGTCAAAAATAAATTTGACCATTCAACACCAAACACCTTAAGCTCATAGTCATCATTAAGCTCCCCTTTAACCTATTAACACCCATTCCCCCAAATTCTTACCTCATAACAGATTTTCAATTTTTAATAATTCCTCTTTTTATATTTACCTCATCTCCCTTTAAAACTTAAAACTCATTATTGAAGATTACCTATTAACACCCACTCCTCCAAATTCTTACCTCATAACCTAATATTGAGATTTTCAATTTTTAATGATTCCTCTTTTTATATTTACCTCATCTCCCTTTAAAACTCATTAGAGGTTACTTCATGGTAAATTTTTGTTACAAATATGATTTTCATTTAACAATTTTTATTAATTTTTTTTTTTTTTAAGTCTTATCTTACTTATTTTTTAAATTATTTTAAAAAAATTATTTTTCCTATCATTGACTATTAAACTAAACTCTTATTATTATGAAGATGGTGGATGTCTCAAAATTAACCCAATTTTCTTTTAATAATTACATGTTTTATCACATATTTTTTCACACAATCAAAAGGCCACAATCTCCTCATAGGTTCAATTCCATCAATTCCATGCAACATGCAGTGAGATTGACGAAAAACTTGAGCATTCAAACCCTAGGTTCCTGCTTACACATTGTCCCTAAACTAATATTTTCCCTTTGGCATTCACATTAGCACGGATTCTTGTAGATAAAGAAAACCTACCCACTAGTGGAAGGTCTGCACTACATTGAATGGTAATCTTTGATTGGATGGCAGTCAATTGCAGTGCATTGAATGTTGATGTTTGATTTAATGGCACCTTCTTATATAAATTTAGATTTCAATTATAATATTATTATAAATTCATCTTATTTATTATGAGTAAATTAAATATTGAGATAAATTTAGAGTTTCTTTATATGTATGTGTGGGTATGTGATTATATTATGTTATTTTGTAAATGAAATAATATTTAATATTAATATTATTTAAGTTATTAATAAAGTTTTGATTAATAGGTAAACAAATAAGAGAGTTTTGGTTGTTTTAATATTTATAAATAATGTTTTGTTTTTTTCCACCAAAACTAACTAAATATATAGATCATTTTATTAATTTAGAGTGTAAGACTAATATGAAATGATAAAAAAAACATTTAATTTGAAAGTATTTAAAAATATATATATAAAATATTTAAAAAATGATATAAGTGTATGCTTGTTTTTATTTCAGAGTGATAATAACAAGTGTATATTAATAAACTTTTAAAAACCATTTAATTTGAAAGTATTTAAAAAAATATATATAAAATATTTAAAAAATGATATAAGTGTATGCTTGTTTTTATTTCACAGTGATAATAACAAGTGTATATTAATAAACCAAAAAAAGTTTATTTTTAAGTTTGAATTTAACTTATAAAAAGCATTATTTAAAAATATACAACCATTGTGTTTATTTGATCTAGTAATTAAATAAATTTTTATTTTAATTATTATTAATAAGTTTTATTATAAAATGAATTGGTTTTGATATGAGAGGTGTGTAAGTTTGCTAGAAGTTTAATAGTCATGGGTTCCACTTTCATACTCCTTAATGTTACGGTTTACCGTGTTTACCATGCATGAATCATGTAAAATATTTGATAAGTTTTTAATAAATTTTTCTTCCGAAAAATCAAATCATATAAAAAAAAAAAACATAAAAAAAAACACAAATTCAAGTAAAATGAAATATCAATATTGTAACATGCTCGCCCTTTGGGTTCTTTTAAAGGGGTGGGGTATCAAAATTTTGTTTTTCCCTAACCATCTTGAAGCCTCTTCTCGAGGGTGCCATCGTCTTCTGTTCGTCAAGAGATTTCCATCGTGTGTAACCATGCTCAAATCCAAGATTTGGATCAAAAGTAATGACCTCCCAAAGTTTTAGGCCTTATTGCCAAAACCCTCTCATGTTCGCATGGCACCCACGTGGTATCCATGTGGCATCCATGTGACACCCACATGGCATCCATGTCGTCGATCTGGTGCACACTTGGTTACTGATGTGGCTAGTGACATGACACCCATGTGGTAATTTACCCATCGAGATCATCAATATATCGCCCCTCTGCCCCTTCGCACTTAGTGCCACCGACTTACATTTTATCGATACCCGATATGTCGATATCATCCTACCAGGTATTGGCCCATTCCAACACCACCACCTCATAGAACTATCGACAAATGATATGTCAACAGGTGGCCCAATCCAGACCCGCCACCTGGCTTAAAATGTGGCACATCCAAATCAACACCCCCCACTCCTTATAATCTTATTAAATTATTTAATCATTACATTATAATCCCATGCCTTAGGATTTTATTTATTTAATCCACACTATTGTTAATTAATCAACATTTATTAATACCCAACATATTAACATCTTTGCTTAATCTAATTCACCAGTTCATTAAATACTGGGAATTTACTTTCCCTGTTTTCCTTTGGGGTCCCAACATCTAGATAGGGTGTATTAATTATATTTTATTTAACCAAGACCCTGGGGTATTGCCTACCAAACACGCCTAGTTTTATTATTTCTTGGCGATCTGAAATTCAGGTGGGAAATTAATAATACTATTTTATTAATATAATGCTCCAGGGTTACTTAAATTAAGTTTATAATATAGTTGTCCTGCCCCCGGGCATATAACCTTCCATACACACCATCCCCCTTTTCTTTCCCAGTGCACGATATGTCGTTGGATTAATACTAGCACAGCCACATAATTGTGGCTGATGAACGCCGAAAGGAATCTTTAATTTATTAAAACTAATTTTAATATAAACCCTAATTAGGGTTTGTAAATAAAATTTGCTATATCCATCTTTGCTGTATAAAATTTATTAACCCTGTCATCCGACACAAAAACTATTTGGGTTAAGCTGCGTACCATGGCATTGCATTGTCCCGATTGCTTTGATATTTAGGGTTTTCCTTTCAGTTTATATGTTGTCCCAATTGCTACATCCACGCACCCGCCCCGGTAAAAAAATGACGGCGCACAGTAAAACCCGACACAAAAACTATTTGGGTTAAGCTGCGTACCATGGCATTGCATTGTCCCGATTGCTTTGATATTTAGGGTTTACCTTTCAGTTTATATGTTGTCCCAATTGCTACATCCACGCGCCCGCCCCGGTAAAAAAATGACGGTGCATAGTAAAACACACAGAAGAAACGACACAGTTCATAATCCACGCGGCCACAAGCGGCCATACGCATCCGCCCATGAAAAATAATTTTTGTTGTTATTTTTTAATCATTGAACGTGGCAATCTGGTGGTGATCAAGTAATTCTTTAATCTTATTTAGTAAATGTGAAAAAGTAATCACATAAACGTACGTCTTTATAAATGAGCGGAAGTTAATTTATTAAAATCTCATCCTTTGATTAGAGAGGACGACGAAGAATATGCCAGCATCTTCAATTGCCAACCCTAAGATTGAAATTTATGATTAAAAGGTGATTAATTGTGCCCATTGTCAATAGGTATACGCCTTTCGGCATAAATATTATATTATATCATCCTTCGAGGTATCGCTTACCATATAGGCATTTAACCTCTCCAAATCTCGATACCTCGTACTCTAGTTGAGGTTTAATAATAATATTTTAATTAAAAGTGCATCTAGGTATATTATATTAATTTATATATTTCTTGTATCGACCCTGGTATTCCACTCATCAAACGTACCTTCAAGTTTCAAACTCTCGGTGCATCATAGCCCGATGGGTTTAACAATATTATAAGGTATCGACGCCCGAGTATACCACTCAACATGTGTTCTTTCATTCTCAAACTCTAGATACCCGATAGCTCGGTGGAGTTTAATATTATTAAACGGTTAATTGAAAAAAAATAATATAATTTTCTAGGCATTAAAATAATACAAAAATAAATATACTCATAGGAAATTTTTTCACGATTATAGTATTAGCCTTAGTCTAAATCCATGTGTCTCGTTAATTTAACAAATTTAATATTTTTCCCATAAGAAGAAATTATGATCTTCTTCACTTCTTACTAGGAGTTACTAGCCTCGCTTAACCATGCAAATTTTCCACATATTTCATGCAAGTTTTTACTCATATTTACAAAAAAACCACCATTTCAAGTATTTACCTTTGGACATGGATTTATTGAGTAAATATAGGTAAGAATTATATTCTTACCATGTCTTAATACTACATAAATTAAATATAAGACACATAATTCTTGATTTCATTTTATTCTACACATTTATCATATTAAATGACTTATCCTCTCAACTAAATATCCTAGGTTTGTGAGACCAAAGTTGTGGTTAATATTTCATTCCAGTACTCCCCCTTATCTGGTTTATCATAGTTTATCATGTTGGATGGAAGTTGTAGGCCTTTTCCGATTTTTCCATAGATTATTTATCATTTAAATAAGCCTTCCAAGAAGGTCTTAAGGCTTGTCTGTTAACGAGGGACATGTTACTTCCCAGAACTGATCCACAACTTCAATATTATAGGGATCAATATGATTTTATTAGAAATTATGCATTCTTATTTTCAGATGTACTGTGATGACATTAACAACTTAGTCCTCAATACTAACACATGGTATTTTTTCATGCAAATGGTTGTAAATGCCCAACCATCACTCTATTCTTTCTCAAATTACAAATAGTCACTTACAACAGCCTTCAAAAATAGATATAGTCAGAGGAAAACATCAGAATATATTTCTCACAACTCCCTTCATATTTTACAATCAACCAAGCACACGAAACAACAATTTCACTACTTGGATAGAATATCAAATTCTTCATATAACCAAAAACGTAAATTCCATAGCATCAAGTAACTTATCATGGAAAATACAAAACAATGAAACACTTATGTGAGAGTTTAAGATAATTTGGCAATTGTTGATGGATGAGCCTCTTCCACCCAACCATATGCACAACTATCTTTGTCTATCCTTGTAGCTAGCCAACCCCTAGCCAAAAAATGATGCCATAAGGGAAATTGTCACTCATTAATAGAGAAAAAATATGAATGACACTCTCCTTAACCAACAAAAATTAGCAAGAGATATTGCCAATTCCACCAAGAAAGTGGGCCTGCTCTTGAATCCAAGAGTCACAATAGTCAGCTTGCACAACTAAATACTCAAAATTCATAGCCCCATTTATCATCTTGTTTTAGATACTCTTGCTTTCTATTTTCTTGTTGAGAACACAAAGAACTTGACCTATTTCTATTTGCTATCCACTAGAGACGTTTTTTTGAACATTCTCCCCTCAATTTTGTGGGTCAATTCTCCCTAAGTTAGGGGTCAATTCAGAAGTCTCCAGATGGGTACTTTTCTTCCCATGATTCTGAGACAAGGAAGTTCTGGTACAGTCCTCAATTCTTTCTCATAATTGTGGAAAGTTGGTAGTTCAACTACCAACTTCCTTCATTAACAAAAATTATGAGAAAAATGGGAAATATGGGTTTTCTTGAATATTAAACTGGCAAGGAGTTTTTTCTCACCATTTCGCTCTCGTGGAATCATTTTATGTGTAAGTGCTCCACCCATCAACAATTTATTTTCATTATCATCAAAATGCATTTTATCATTTTAATTGTTCATCTTGGTCCAAAACATTAAACATACTAGTCATGACTCATGGCGAAATTTAGACATATATTTACATATTGGGGAGAATGGGGTGTTATATTCCCATCCCCCTTAAAGGAACGTCATTCTCAGTGTTCTTTTCATCTCAACAACACTTTCCATGATTCCATATTTCAACTACTTCAACAATATCTTTTTTTCTTGGGTTCGGTCCTCTCCCAGACTCTTGGAATTATAACGATATGACTACAAAAATTTCAAACAACATGCATATTGATTCAAAATTTAAAGCATAATCATTTCATTGATGTTGATAACTCAAGAGGAAAATATACATATTAGGAAAATACTTATCTTTGCAATTCATGGATATGCATCAATATGCCTATCACATTTACTCGGTTCATTGTTTTCCTTGACATACCCATTGTGCTCATGATTCCCAGTCAATCGATAACATGAGTTATCAAAGTATCCTC
This sequence comes from Picea sitchensis, assembly GCA_010110895.2. Taxonomy (NCBI): domain Eukaryota; kingdom Viridiplantae; phylum Streptophyta; class Pinopsida; order Pinales; family Pinaceae; genus Picea; species Picea sitchensis. Next base: position 35,386 of record SNQJ01S0035649.1, on the reverse strand, counting down.
TTCCTTACATTCACTCACCTTCTAGGCTCAAGCATCCCCTTCTCTGTTGCATAGTCCCTCGGGTGATCCATCTTGCCTGCCAGGGCTTTCTCACATAAGAAGTGTTCATAGACTCCACCGAGTCATACAGCTGAGGCTTCCCTCAGGCTTTCCCTGCCGAGGTTTCCCTTGGGTCTATTTTATCACAATAAAACCATGTCTATGGTGATCATGGCATATCACAGGTTCTTCATGTTATAATGATGGTTTTTTCATGCTTTCCCAACTTGACAAACATCATATGTCCCTCCAAGACAGATATGCAATGTCACATATATCACATGCATATAGTAATTCATGAGATACTATCATCAATTTCAATAAATATTTTCTTTCAAATCTACCACCCACAGTTTTCCATTTCACTTATCCATTTTTAGATCTGTTCCATATATGAACCAGATTCATAATTATAAGACTTCCTTCTCATAGTCGTTTGGTTCTTTTACAATTAGCAAGCATTGGTATTCCTTATGGACTTATATTTATGCCATATCCAAGATCGTACTCCCTGCAATTTCAATCTTCACATGGCGAAACATATTGTTAGTCCTCATGCACATTACATTTTTCTTGCACACTTGCAATGGCTCACAACCAGTTTTAAAATTGTGCATACTAACAATTATATCACCTCTATAAATCTATTTAATTCTATAAAGTAAAATAAATTGTCATTCCTTGCACATGCATATTTCATCATATCAAGATTTTCTAAATGCAATCAGCCATCATATACCACTAAATTAATGTGCCAATGTCCATGGCCACATTTACACACAATCCACCCTTGCATTGATTTCAGTTTACCCTATTTCAGGTTAGACACTCTTCCATGGTGCGTTGTAACTCAACAAACTTTTCACCTCATGACTTCATTATTCACATTCATTATTACAACAGGACTATGTTTCTTGCATTGAGCTGATCATGACCTCAAATAAACATACATTATATGAAATTAAAATTTCATATGAATTCATTCCAACATTCTTTCTTTGTTGGAAATCAGGGTACCAATATTCCTGGCCACCCAATTCCTTTTTTTACCATTCTTACAATTCATTTGAAATATTGGAAGGTCCTCCTTCCATAATGGGTAATCCAATAAATTCCCTCTTTAATAGAACATACATCTCCTCAATGCATTTAACCAATGTGTTACTTATGAGCACTTTTGTTCTTAATTATTCATGATTGATCTATGCATTCATGATACATTTGTTCATGAATTTATTGCAAGGACTTCAATCATCCTTGACTTCCATAGGTTCGCCCCTCTATCATTCAAGTTCTTTTACTGAATCTCACCCTTCTTGGATATGAGTGACACACAATAGTCGATTAAAATCACATGCATATCATCAGGATATAAAACATTTCATAAGGGATTCTTACCCAATCCATTTTCAATTCTCATGTCACATGGGCATGATATATTTATACCTGTCCTGAATGCCAACACCCTTTCTTGATATTAACTCATCAGTGGTGCTTCATGGGGACTCGGAAGGTCTCTTCATCAACCCTTTTTATCAACAACCTTTTTGTTTTTATCCTCTTCTCGAGTTTCCCACCATTGGTAGTTGTCTTCCCAAACAACCTCAATATTTCCCTACACATAACAAACATTATCACATTTAAATTTAAATCAACTATCATGTAAAATCAAAATGGATGTATCATAGAATTTAATTTAGAAAAAATATTTCCAGATGTGTCCCAACATATCTATGTGCACTCTATCACATTATCCTCAATGTCCTCACTAGTGCAATCAAAAAATATTTTATTTGTTTTGGTATCCTACAACCATCAACATTCTCATGTTGGAATCATCCATACTTGACTAGCATCTCAGTTTCCTCATCCTAGAGAAACATAATAAACAAAAAGAAAGGAGACAAGGGAATCTCCCCTTTTCCAACTCCTTTGCACAATATGAAACCTTCATCTCAACTTAATTATTTCCAAGGTCTCATTGCCTTTGCATATCATGGATTAACTAAGATCATTCAATTAAACATATTTATTAATTTTTTTCCTTGGATTTCATATTTGTTCTTTTAAATCACACAATTATGTTAAACAAATCAGAGTTTTAGAGTGAGAAAAGTGTTCCTCATTAGCTTCTACAATTTATCCCCTTTGGGATTTGCCTGCTCTATCCCTTGAGTAGTCTTAGTCAATTGCATCTTGACCTTTCTTGGATGTAACATCATATTACAACACCAAAAATAGCTCATAATTTAACTATGATTCAGTGAATTCTGCACATTCACTAAACAAAGTCATGATTGTCAAGTTTTTGTCACATGCAAGTCTTCCACTCATGCATTTTATTTTAAAATGTAATGTAGGACTCTTTTATAAATAGGATTTTCATCCCACTATCTAGTCCTTTCAGCAACCAATTATTTATGTGGATCCATTCTCCTCATCGAGCTCTTTACACAGTTCCTCCACATGGATCTTAATCAACTTGCAACTTTGCTTGTTGCATATTCCTCACTATCTAAGATAATCTCAACCCTGATTCAACCTCAACTTCATGATTTCATAGGTTTACCAAAAATTCTATAAGGAATGTAAGCATGCATCCTTATTATGCATCCCAGAATGCACATTCACACATGCCTATTATCATTTTTTATTCAAACTGTGCTTTCAAGAACTTAATCACATACATCAACATATTGTTTGTGTCTTCCATAGGCACACTTTATAGTTTCACATGCATAGTTATTTAAAAATCATTTTATTCATGATTGTTCACAATCATTTACATGCAATTTTCATAGGCATGTTCATTTTGCCTTCTATAATAACAACATAACACCTCTTTCCCATTGATCTTTCATTATTTTATATTATCTCTTTTTGAGGGATGAAGCACACCCTCTTCAAGCTATTATTCAAACAAAGTGAATAGACTTTTTAAAATATAGTTAGCTATGCATCCATAACATTATCCAGTCCAAGTACAAATCTTGCCTCACAACCCACTTATTCAGAAAGTCATACCATGCCTAAAATATTTCTTGGTCAACATACATTTACCAAGGGAATCCTTTCCTAGATTCTCTCTTATTAGTAATTTTCCCTCTTACTGTTACTTGAGCATATTCAACCATACCTATATGGCTATCATCCACATCTAGATGTCAGTCTGATCCATTGGTCTTATGGAAATGAACAAGCACTTCCTTTATCATACTTTAGATCATCATTTCATTGATCATTCTACCTCATCCTCATAAATTTATATGCAACATAAATATCAACATTTTAATTCATGTTGTTAAACCCCCTTTTGATATCAGGTCATCATTGTTATGACCCAACGCCTTAAAAATGATAAGACATCAATAAAATTAAGTCCACTTCGAGGGGGAAACCTCCTTTACAATATATAAACTTTAGAACACAATATGAGATGAT